>JAEIIJ010005202.1:0-16946 GCA_018904815.1 Drosophila ogumai
AAAAAAAATATATCTAAGATTATATTTTATAAATTAAAATATATATAAACTATGCACAAGTTTGTCAATGGTTTAATATCTCTCATCCAAGTTCAACAGAGCTTACTCATCACAAAAAAAGACCCTAGGAAAATAAGATGCTTCACCGAATGCATGTAAAAACCCCTAGAAAATGTAGAAAAAAATCCCCTCTTGCCTTCTTTTATTCTTTTTTTATTAAGTAATTTATTTTAGCAGCCAGTAATTTGCAGTAATCTAATTGAAGATCAACGGGATACTATATAAGGAAATTGAACGAGTTCCCAGATAGAAACGAAGGGCCGACAGAACACATGATATCATTGTTTATCATTCCATTAGCGGGTCAGCAAGTGGACACCATTGGACATTATTATCTAATATAGAGTCGTGTGCAAAATCGGGCCAGGATTAGGCAGCATAAGGCACTGATCACCCACCCAAACAATGGCCAAGGGTGACAATTGGCTGCTAATTATCGATGGGGCACTTTTCCGCGCATCGATCGATCTTCGATAAATGATGGGAGTTGTTTTTTTTTTATTTTGTGGGCCGTGTGCTTGTTTACATTCCAATTGCTATGAATCAAGCTGCCAGAGATGAATAAAAAACGAAAAAAAAAAACCTGATTACAGGCTTTCTTTTTAGAAGTTCATGAACTTGAATTAATAATTCAAATCTGTTCTTTTTTTTAACTGAATCTTTTGCTCATTCTTATAGCTCGTATTTTTTTCATTCGATTGTTCCAAAATTTTCAGACTTCAAGACTATAGATTTCTACTCTTACGATTTCTTTTAATATTATAATATTTGAAGGATAGAAATTAATTGAATGCATGCCAGCTGATAATGATTTCGATTTATATATTCAAGCTTTCCTTTTTAATTCTTGACTCGCTCACTGGCTACCCCCTTATCGCTGTTGTTACAATTTTAGAACAATTTCAATTCGTTGTGAGATTGCTCGTTGTTGTTGCTGTTGTCGTGCACTTATCGCCGGCCGATAAGAATCGGAGGAAACATATGTTTTGCCCAACAGTTTACACGCCCAATTCCGACTACCGATGAAGTGGAGCCAAGAAAACAAGGAAGCCAACAACAGCAACAAGTCGAACTAACAAGTTAGTTTGTTAAGTTAACTAAGTGTTTAAGCGAAGTCAACTAACAGCATTTCAGCTAAAGTTTAAGGCTAATGGCCAAGTGCAGCAAACGATTATCAAGGGAAATAAGTCAGAGGAATATCAATCTCTGACTAATCGGAGAAATGGTATCTATCTAGACCTACGATTTTTATTTATTCATTCATATTTTGTAGCGACAGATGATCTAAATCGATTGTCCAAGCGGTTTCCATTTATGTATACGTTTTTTCGCTGACGATTTTCTCCATCGAGTGGCTTATCCATGAAACCGAAACCAGTTTCATTGCAATCATAATTATTAAGCTCTACTTTATGCTTGAAACTCCGTTTTTTTTTTTTTTTTTTGCTATTTGAAACGGCGCACGTACGCCAGGCAAAAATGTTCAATCCAAAAGGTGAAACGTGGTAAGTTGCGGGGGGTAAATATATTAATAAATAGCGGAATAATTATTGAGGTATGCAAACTGATTTCCTTGGGTGAACCAGAACTTAAAACGAATGTGTGATCAGGCATTAGTTGAGCGAATTTTATATTGCATAATCCGGCCACTCATTTCAAATGGAGATCTGCGAGACAAGCCCCAAAAAAAAAAGAGCACAACTCTAAATCAAAGTGAAGGTGAATGAAACTGAAAATGCACAGCACAAAATTGGGAACAATTTATGGTTCAATAAACATCAGACCAAAAAAAAAATATAAATGGAAAAGATTGTACAGTATTCAATATTACTGATAAAATATTTAAGTTAATAATTATTTTTTTATACATTTTTTAATGTCCAATTTAATGGCTTTGATTTTATTTTCTTTTAGTGCAGAAAGTGGAAGTGAGTGGAGTTCGTGGTCACGCATGCGAAGCAGGGAGAGCAGGTCCAGCAAACTCAAGAAAAAGAGAGCGGAGAGCAGTCTTCCAGACAAAAGCCAAATTCATATAGTTGTTGTTGTATAAAATACATATGTATATATATACTTGTATATGTATTATTTTTTTGGGCGTGAGAGCTTGATCTCTTTCACTTTTGTTTTGTTTTGATTTGGCAAAGCGGACTTTCAATTTCAAGGCTTTAAGTGCGAGTTGGTAAAGGTAAATGGGAAATGTTAATTTTAATTCTAATTTAAATTTAATTTTTATTAAATTTTGATTTAATTTTTATATTATTTTAATTTAATTTTAATTTAATTTTTATAAAAATATGTTTATAACAAAGACACACCCCACACATACACACAGTTAATATCTTTAGCTATTGTTCTTTTGTCCAGTAATCGTTTATTGATCTTTCTGGTTTATTTATTTATATTTTCATTGAACAACAAATGAGTCTTTGTTGAATTGGCAAACCTTAAAAAATAAATTATATTCTTCCAATTCCCAACTTGTTTTTAGTATTTAAATAAAATCTAGAGAACTAAAGAACTTGAATAACAATTAATGGAATTTTTCTCTTAATTTTCCCTAGTGCAAATATGCATAATCACTGTCCTCCCACACATCCCCTCCGCCCTTTGGCGACACCCGGCTCTCCGGCTGTTCCAGATAACTTTAGTGCCCACGCACACCAACTCGGATCAAAGCACTTTAATCTAGTCGCCATTGTTTGCCCCAAGCATAGTGCAGTGTATGTGTGTGTTTAGTACTTTCTTATCGTCAGCAACTGCCCCTCCCCATACACATCCACATCCCCGCCAGTCCAGATTCCAGCCCATCCCGTTTCAAAGAGCATAAAGTAAAGCGTGTATATCAGTTACAATAAACAATTGGCGGGGCCAAATTGTCAATTGTGAACGAACAACAGAGCAAATATTTGCACTGATTCCGCCCCCGTCCGCCCCCTGGCAGCTGTTGCTATTCCCGAAAATCATATTTACTTAATATTTTTCAAAAATACAAAAGAAACTGGGGCAACTGGGAGTACTCTTTCCAAAGGGCTACCTTGCCTAGACATTTCCTTTCGCCTGAAACGTTTTCTTTTCAGAATTATTGTTTGTAAGCCGCCGAGAAATGTTTATTAACTTTCAGAGAAATCTCAAAAGCAGACTTATTACAAGCTTTAAATTGCAACAACTGAAACCCTATTCAAGGGTAGAGACAAAAAAAATCGGTTTTTATTAAGCGGAATTTGCAGTTTTATTTTTCATCCAGTTCTGCCAGTTGTGGGTGTTGCTGGCTGCAAAATAAACCGCAACAGGTGCGATGCCACCAAGTGATAAACGAATCCATTCCAGGTGCACTCGCCTCGCCATTTATGCGGAGTTCAAGCCTGCATTTATTGCGCAACACTTGTCGGCACTCGGGAATGATATAGGGACTAAGTTAATACAGGATTTAACAACCGGACACTTGTGGCATGCATTCCATAATTGGAATGTGTGAAAACCATTTAGGATTGGTAAATAAAGGATCATCAAACTCACCCCTCTTTGTCAGCAGTGTTACGGAAGCGGAGGTCACGCCCTTGATCTTGAGCACATGACTCTCTATTTTGTTGACGCAGGAGGCGCAGGTCATGCCCATAATCTCCAGTTCCACCTCCGCCTCGCCGTTGTCCGGCTCGTCGATGAGCTCTGTGGGAAAACCCAGCTCGGTGATGGACTTGGCTATGTTCTCCGCCGTCAGGACATTGGCATTGTACTTGACCTCCGCCTTGGCGGCCAGCAGAGCCACCAGTATGCTGTCCAGGCCATAGATCTTCTTGCAATGCTTCTCGATGGCGGCCACACAGCTGGCGCAGGTCATGCCACGAATGTGCAGGAAACACTTGGTCAGCAGCTCCTGTTCCACGGGTATGGCAACGGCATTGCCATTCTGCTGGACGGGATCTGGACTCTTTCGTGGTGATCTTCTACTAGGCGGCGACCTAGGACTTGGGGTGGTGGATTGTGTCGTTGTTGAGGTTGTTGTTGTTGTTGTTTGCACCGACGCCTCGAAGCCCATGTCATCGATGAGCTCGGCTATCTGTTCAGGTGTTAACTGGGCGGGATCGTATTGGACGCGGGCGTTCTTGGCGGCCAGTTGCACCTCGATGGCGAGAATGCCGGGCTTGGTGCCAATATTGCCCTCAATATTGCGCACACACGACTGGCAGGTCATGCCCACCACCCGGATGTTGGTCCACAAGCCAGCACCACCATCGTTGCCGTTAGTCGCCTTATCCTGGTCTATTTGCTCCCCGGAATAGCTGCACTCGAAGCCCATGTCGTCGATATCGCTGGCTATCCGGGCGGGATCAGTCTGCTGTGGATCGTAGTCAAAGTAGCCGGCCTGCTCCTCCAGCAGGACGCGGGTTCCAAGCACGCCAGGCTTCTGGCCAATATGCTCCTGGATGTTGCGCACACAGGACTGACAGGTCATGCCCACAATGGGCAGGCGCACCGTCGTGGCCATCTTCGCTCCCAGTTCACTCGCCGCCGCCATCCTGCAACAGCTGCTGCATGCGTGTGCGCGTATCGCTTTTGTGCCGAAAACAAACTACGAGCGAATCGAATGTAGTTGGAATTGATTTTTGAATTTTGGAGAATTACGAATTGAATTCCTTGTCCCCCACTCGGACTCGGTATCGGTCTCGCGCTATTTCACTCTCGCACCGAGATAAATTGTATTACGAAAACGAAACTATAAACTTTGGTGTTACGAAAAACTACATTTGTTGCCTCTTGGCTGGGTTCAGTTCGACTCGCTCGGGTGTTGCGTGTGTTGTGCCGGGGCGGAGGGCTCCTGCGACGCTTTTCAATTAGCCCAACTTCACACGAAACTCACAAAATCGCGACGCGGCCTCTTTCTGCCCGTCCGTTGTGGTGTGTGCGGGATTTGTTTAATTTTCCAATTAGCAGGCAACAGCGCACTGCTCGTCGTCATTGTTCCCACGGCACGCAACTTGAGCTGAGAAAACAGCGATTTAGCTATCGATACAGCTATCGATACTGGCTATCGATACTGGACTGGTGAAGGAAGGAAGGGTTTTAATTTTATTTTAATTTTTTTTGTAATATGCAAATATCTTATTGTTTACAAGAATGGAAAATTTGTTATTTTATTTTAAATATAAGAAATTCCAAGTATTTCCAAAATAAATATCTATGTTTCTAGCAGACAGCGTTGCCAATTTAGATATATTATTTTAGATTTTTTTTTTAGCTAGTATTAAATATTATTTTATTTATTATCTGTAACTTAATTTTTTTTGGCGATTTCTAGCTTTCTCCAAGCTTGGGCTAGCTTTTTATGCCTTGAAGAGTCAGTTATCGATAGTTATCGATGTCGATAATTCTGGCAGCCCTACTTTTAACCCAAAAGCAACCCTGCCTGCTGCGGTCACACTGTTTGGCGGTCTTTCTTGTTTACTGCATTTCATCTTCTGTCGAAATTAGCATCAGAAATCAACCCAATTAACTGCATCAAGATGATGGAACCCTTTGATCCCCGCTCAATCATCAATGGCGGCATGCTGAAGCAGTTTTCCGGCCAGACGGTGAGCATAATGGTGTGCGTGGAGAGCGTGGCTGGGACAACTTTGCTGGCCAGCTCCACGGACAAGCACAAGCTGCGCATCAATCTGCCGGGCGAGCTGGGCGCCGCCGAAGGAGCCTGGGTGGAGGTTATTGGTGTGCCTCATGGCGCCGACTCCCTCAGGGCCAAAGAGGTAAAGTGGATGCTTAATTTATGAGGGGAAAAGTATTTTACGTTATTGCATCCTCCAACTTGCAGGTTATAGAGTTTGGCGGTGAGAACATCGATTTCGATACAGATGGCTATAATGGGATGGCCCACCTCATCAACAATGTGAAGGCCTTCTATCGCAGTGGTTAAGAGAGATTTTTTCCTCTACTTTAGGCTTAGGAACTAGGCTATTATTATTGTAAAATACCCTTTTTTTTCGCTTTGCCTCTTGAAAAATCAGTCTGCGAACTGAAAACCAAGGTTTTTGTGCTGTTTACAACGGTAATTAATATAAAAGTGAATTCGAAACTGTGAACTTTCTTGCTAAAGTACCAGGAAGTCCCCCCTAAACTCATCTAAAATCTTAATAAACCCAAAACTTTAGCACATTTCTTTTGTTTTAATTTGTTACTGTCACAATTTGTTGCTGTATATAATATATATAGATTGGTTGGTATAAAAAGGCTAACTAACTATAAACCATTAAACAGTTGAACAATTAACAGAGGGCTAGCCGGCTGACGAGATGTTGCAAGTGGTTAAACGTTCCAAGGGGCTATTGCAGCACCGCCGCATTGGCCACCACGCTGGGATTGTTGACCACCTCGCCCAGCGAGTCCAGCACCTCCTTCCTGTAGTCATCGAACTCTCCATCAATCTCATTGATCGTCTGATCCTCGATGACGTATAAAGTGCAGCCCGTTTCGCGGATTAAGCGCTCGTCGTGAGAAACAATGATGACGCCGCCCTCGTACTCATTAATGGCCTCCGCTAGGGCATCAATGCTCTCGATATCCAGATTATTGGTGGGCTCATCCAGAATGAGAACGTCGGGTGCACTCAAGCAGAGTTCGGCGAGGGCAACGCGTGCCTTTTGGCCACCGGACAGATCCTTCATCTTGATGGTGTGCGCATGACTGACCAGACCGAAGGAGCCGAGAGCCTTGCGCGCCTTCTCATGCGGCAGGTTGAACAGACGCTGCAGATACTCGGCCGCCGATTCTTCGGCCGTCAGATGCTCGCCGGAGTGCTGATCGAAGCGGCCCACATGCAGGCGATGGTTCTTGCGCTGCTCCCCTTCCTGCGGCTCCAGTTCGCCGAGCAGGAGCTTGAGGAACGTGGATTTGCCCACACCGTTGGGTCCCACGATGGCCACGCGACTGGTAAGGTCGATGCCAAAGTCAGCCTTGATGAAGAGTGGCTTTTGGCCGGCAAAGGCGAAGGTAACATTGTGGACACCCAAAATAGGTGGCTGGAGTTGCGATGGCTCCGGGAAACGGAATTTGACAATATACTCCTTGGGCCGGGCCAAAAGCTCCTGGGGGCCCTCGTCCTCATCCTGCTTCTGCTGCTTGGACTTGTTCTTCTCCTGCTTTCGGGTGAGCGACTCCTTCTGCTTCTTCTCCGCCGCCTTCTTCGACTGGCCATGGGCCTTGAGCTCGCGCAGACGCTTCTCCTGCTTCTCGTACTCCTTGATCATCTCGCGACGCTTCTGCACATACATCTTCTTGAACATGGAGTAGTTGCCCTTGTAGTACTGCAGCTTCTTCTGATCGAGATGGATGATCTCGTTGCACACGTTGTCGAGGAAACTCTGGTCGTGGGACACAATCAACAACGTCTTCTTCCAGCCCTGGAGATAGTTATCCAGCCAGATGACGGCATTCAGATCCAGATGATTCGTCGGCTCGTCGAGCATGAGGAGCGTGGGCTCCAGATACAGGGCCCTGGCCAGGGAGACACGCATGCGCCAGCCGCCGGAGAACTTGTTGGTGGGTCTGTCCTGCATTTCCTTGCTAAAGCCCAGACCGGCAAGGATTCTCCTAGCCCTGGCCTCCGCCGAATAGGCTCCAATGGCCTTGAGCTCGGCAAAAGTATCGTTTAGCTCCTCCTGGACCGTCAAGTCGCCGGCAGCGAACTGCTTCTCCAGATCATCGGCCTTTTTCAGCATATTGGTGCGACGCACATCCGCATCAAGGATCGTTTCAATGGCCGTCTTATCGGTGGCCACCACCTCCTGTTCGCAGAGCAGCACATCAATGTTGGGCGGTATAGCGAAGGCACGGGTGGCAATGTGACGGAGCAGGGTGGTCTTGCCATGTCCGTTGGGTCCAACCAAACCGTAGCGGCGGCCATGGGCAATCAGTAGGTTGGCGTTCACAAAGAGATCGTTACCTGCGAGGGGAGGGTGAAGGGGAATGAGGAGTGAGGAGAAGCCATAAGAAAATTGTCTGAGTATGACTCACCCTTGGCCGAGATGGTGAAATTCTCAATCTTGATGTCCACGGCATGCTCCAAGGCGGCCTGCTGGCCGGCGCTCTTCTGCACCTGAGACATGGTAAAGTTATTGTCCAGATCGGAATGCCCGGCACCGCCCTTCTTGGTCATTAGCTCCATTTGGCGCTCGTACTCCTGCTGCTTCTTTTGCTTCTTCTTCTCCTTGTGGGTGAGCTTCTTCTCCTTGGCCTCCTTGCTGGACTCCTCGGACTTGGGATCGTCTTCGGCATCGGGTTCCGCCTCAGCTTCCGGTTCCTCCTCGGGCTGGGCTACTTCTACATTCGGTTCAGTAACTGATGATGACTTCTCCTTGAGCGTCACGGCGGCCACCTGCTTGCTGAGTGCCTCCTCTGCCTTTTGCTCCTCCACTTCCTTTTCGGGCTGCTCATCGTCCTCTGGCTCTGGGTCATTCTCATCCTCGCTGGCGGCGAATTTCTGCTTCTGCTGTTGCTTCTTGTTGTTGGATTTCTTGGCAGCGGGCTTAATGGGCAGGTGCTCCTCCTCGGCCTCATCCTGATCCTCTTCAAGCTCAAGATCCTCATCATCATCATCATCGCTCATGGCGAACTTGTTCTTTTGCTGCGCCGCCTGCTTCTTCTTGGACTTTTTGGAGGCGGGCTTGGCAGCTATCACCGCCGGCAGTTCCTCCTCATCCTCATCGGGCTCCCCTAGATCCAACTCCGGCTCATCCTCATCGGAGAAATCATCGTTCTTCTTTTTGTTCTTCTTGTTTTTCTTGCTGGGCGGTGGCTGCTTTTTGCCTGTAGGCTTGGCCTGGGGTGGCTCCTCCTCGTCCTCATCCTCCTCAACGGCCAAAGCCTTTACTGGCTTCTCATCCTCGTCGCTCCAGTCATCGTTTTTCCTACCCTTCTTGCCCTTTTTGGGTTGCTTCTTCGACTGTTGCTGCTTGCTCTGCGTGGAGGAGGCAATGCTCTCCAGGTCTTCGGTGTCCCGGCTTTTTGGTGGGGCAAAATCCTCATCACCGGAGTCGCCACCGCCGCCTCGCTTGCCTTTCTTTCCGCCACCCTTCTTGTTCGGCGCCTTCTTCTCCTGCGTCACCACTTTCTCCAGCTGCTCGTCATCGTCGTTGTCGTCGAAGCGCTCCTTCTTCCTACCCTTGGCCTTGGACATTTCTGATGGAGAAGTGATTTGGATGTTATGGCACGTGGTAAGGACGTCTGTATACCCTGTAAACTCACCGGATTCGATCACAGATTTAGCCTGTTTCGCAGCTTTCGGACTTCACGTGCACAGCTGGCAGATTCCTGCTCCTCTCAGGGAAATTCCTCTCTCGCGAGTTGGTCACACTGTTTCTCCAATTGCCACAAACAGATGATCACGCACGCGATGTGATCGGTTATCGCGATGTGATCGAATAATCGAAAGCAAATGAAAACCTGAAAATTTGAAAACCAATATTTTTCTCAAAACAAATTGATTGAAAGGAAGGGTGGCTTGATCCAAATTCTGCGCCATTCTATAACATTTCCATTTCTAGCCAGCGTTGCCAGACTTTACGTTTATCAGCGAGCAGCGTTACCAGACCGCGCGTTCGTGAGAGCTTCAGCGTAAAGCCAGTTGACATTGAAACTCTCAAAAAGTCGCCGGTTATATAGAACGGAATCTCAGTCGCCGCGCAGTTACGTTTAAGCAGCGAACCCCGGAGGAGACCCCAGACAAGATGGCCACAGCACTCAAGTTCGCAGCGAACCTCAACTTTCTGTTCACCGAGCGGGCGGCGACGATCGCCGAGCGCATACGGCTGGCCCACCAAAACGGCTTTCGGGCCGTGGAGATACCCTATCCGGAGGGCGAGACGAGCGCCGTGGTGGACGCCGTGCGGGAGACGGGCATTGTGGTAAGCCTGGTGAACCTGGCCTTCGACAAGACCAGCGACCAGTTGCGCTTCGGCTCCACCAGTGTGCCCGGTGCCGAGGGCCTGTTCCGCCAGCAGCTGGAGAGCACCATTGGTTTCGCCAAGCAGGTGAACTGCGGCAAGATTCATCTAACTGCCGGCCTCCTGCCCCCCGGCGGTCGGGAGAGCGACTACACGGCTACGTACACGTCCAATCTAAAGATCGCCGCCGATAGCCTCAAAGCCAGCGAGATGATCGGCGTGATAGAGCCAATTAACAAGTACGCCGTGCCCGGTTACTTCATGAACTCGTATGCCAAGGCAGCTGGCGTTCTTGGTGCTGTGGGTGCCGACAACCTGAAGCTGCTGGCCGACATCTATCACCTGCAGCACCTGCATGGCAACGTGTCCAAGACGCTGGAGGAGTACAAGAGCCTCATTGGCCACTTCCAGATAGCCCAGGTGCCGCACCGCCACGAACCGGACGTGGCCGGGGAGCTTGACTACGGCTATGTGTTCAAGGCCCTCCAGGAGTTTGGCTACCAGGACTGGGTGGGTTGCGAGTACAAGCCCAAGACGACGACCACCGAGGGTCTCAGCTGGGTGGCCAAGCTGGGCTATGCGCTGTGATCTTAGCTGGCTGTCGGATTAATGCATTTTATATTTAAAAAAGAGTTGTATTTACACGTTTTACAAAACATAAAGCTGGTTGAAACCGTTTGCTTGGATCACTTGTCATGTCTGGCCACCGTGAAAAGGTCATGGAGTTGACCTACACAGACACGGCGGTGCGGGAGACTCGTTCCCGATTAGATAAGATTAGATTGCCTGGGATCCCTGGCTGTCACTCTCGCTCTGAAGCACCCGCTTGGCGTATTCGGCAACATGGATAATGCCGTGCTCCGGCGAAGCTATGTGCAGGTTGTGGCCATTGCAAAACTCCGTGTTTATGTAGGGATTGTGCAGCTCGGTCACCAGGGTGTGGCAGGCCGTGGAGGAGTCCCCCGTGGACTTGAGCATTTTCTTAAAGCAAAAATAACAAGATAAATAACATGACAAGAAGGGAGAGGAGTCTTCGGAAACAGTTTTAAGGCTGCTCTTGAAATGAAAATCAAAAGAGGAATCAGATGTGTTTGTCTGTTTCCTAGAGGCCTGAGCTGGACGGTATAAGCTGTGGAAGTTTTCCATTTATGAAGGCCAAACCACAAAGTTTTGGGTTGTCCCTGCGGTCAAGACTTGACTTGATAACAAAGTTTTAAAGAATTGACACAGATAAACCCACAAACAACCTGCCCCCCCGCTACTCACCATCCAAAACTCATTGCCGGGCAAGGCATTGCCATCCCAGGCATAGGACACCACCAGCAGCATGTTCTCCATCTCTGGGCCTGCCAGTTTCGTGGCCGGATTCCTCTTTGATATCAACACACGAATGCCCTGCTCCGGATGGCCCTTGATCTTCACCAGGTTTCCATTGCGCAGCTCGCCGCAATCGTTGATGGAGAACCAGGAGAAATGCACAATGCCAACATGGCTGAGTCGTTTGCCCAGCGTGCGCATGCGCTGCTCGAAAGTCTCCAGGAAGATGCGCTCCTGCTGGGGCGCCACCTTCCACACGCCCAGGCCGAAGCCCACCACATGGACATAGGCCAACTTGTTGAGCAACTTGGCTCGTGCCTGAGCCTCCAGCAGCAGCAGGTCAAAGCTGATGGCATAGCGCCGCTTCATCACCAGATTGTCAAAGACATCCGCCTTGTTGCCCGAGCGACCGAAGCGTTGGTTATCAATAGAGGCCTGGCCGTGGAGCAAATCCCGGGTGGCATAAAAGTTACGCCAAAGCCGGCGGTAGTCCTCGGCTTTCGTGTTTGCCGGTGCATCCAGCGCCAGGCCATAGCCCTTCTCTCGGGTGTTCTGAGTGCGCGCTATTACAATATCCTGGAACTCCATAAGATTGCGACGCGACAGGCGGGCTCCAATCATGCCCACAATGACGCCGCTTGGCTCTAAAGTCTTGGAGCCTCTGGCGACGCGCCCACAGTTGGCACGCTCGCCCTCGTTGATGAACTCGGTGTGCGAGCTGACAGACAGCAGGGCGGACAGCTTGACATCGTCGTAGCTGAGCACGTTGGCCAGGACCAGCGGTGGCTGCTCCTCCAGTGTGCCAATGCTCTCAAAGCCGCTGGCTCCCTTCTCGCCGCTCAGCAAGAGGAACTTGTCGTTGCGGGCGAAAAAGCTGGCGCAGCGCTTCTCCAGGAGACGCTGCACAAAGGCGCAGAGGGAGAGCGGCTGGTAGATGGGCTTCTCCAAGGAGTTGCCTGAGTGAGGAGTAAGACTTAGGAGGAGGAGGACCAGCAGCAGCAGGAGACTCACCCCAGCGGCACTTGTGTTCCAAATACTGCAGGTAGAGACCCAGGGTACGCTCATGTATCACCGGATAGACGGAGGCGATTTGCTCATTGATGCTGGCCAGTCTGCTGGGGCTCTGCCTCTTCACCCGGACACTCTCTACGCCAAACTGAAGCCAGAAATAAGCGTAAGCTAAAGGTGATTTGTGGGCTGGCAAGGATTACCCACCTCCAGGGGAAAAGTCCTGGATTTTTCCATCAACTTGGACGCCTCCTCCGGACCCGACACCGGCTTCTTCACCTGCCGGCAATCCTGCAAAAGCTTGCGTCCGAAATCCGTCAGGGGTTGGGAATCCCCTGCCACAGGTGGCCAAACCTGGTCAACGTCAGCTCCGAATGTGGACATGTTAAGGATCTTTATTAAACTGAAGACTAATGATGTTTCGCAACTGCTCTTGACTCTTGAATTTCACATTCTGAGAATTTCGCAATTTTGTTTAATTTGAAAAATTGCAGTATTTCTTTTTGTTTGTTTTGAAGCCTTTCCAGTGTGACCGCCATCAAAGCAGTATGTTTTCGGTATTTTCCACACTACGCAAACGGTATGGCTACTCCGGCCACTCTCAACCAGGTGGCAACTGTGTGACTGTGTGAAAAATTGCAATTTTTTTCCATTTAACACACACACACAGGCACAACACACACGCAAGCAGCAGCGCGCAGCGAGAGGAGCAAAACGCCGCAGAAAAACGCCCATCAATTTCCTCGAGCGGACCGTAAGCGGTTAGGAAAGCGGACGGACACCAAGCAGGATTGGGACAGGACGGCCAAACCGCCGCCGCCACAGCCACCGAGCCACAGCGACGACATTCCAGGAGTGGAGAGGCGGGGCAGCCCGAGCGAGAGCCAGCAGCAGCAGAAGAAGAAGAAGAAGCCGATTGGAGATTATCAATTATGAATTTCCTGGGCTTTGGCCAGTCAGCGGACATTGAGATAGTTTTCGATGGAGCCGAGCACAAGACAGCGGAGGTCAAGGGCGAGGATGGCAAGGTGGAGAAGATGCTGCTCTTCTACGACGGCGAAACGGTGTCCGGCAAGGTGCGTTTAAGAGTTCGAGTTCTCCATTCTCCCGGCTGAGGGGAAATCGTACCCTTATCATACCCAGCGTCCGCTTCCGTTTCCCCCTTCTCATGTCTCTCCTCTGGTTTCCCCTCTTTCCTCCGGCTTTTATCTAGGTGAACGTGACCCTGAAGAAGCCGGGCAACAAGCTGGAGCACCAGGGCATCAAGATCGAGTTCATTGGCCAGATCGAGCTGTTCTATGACCGCGGCAACCATCACGAGTTCAAGTGTTTGGCCAAGGCTCTGGCCCGGCCCGGTGATCTCATCCAGAACAACAGCTATCCGTTCGACTTTCCCAATGTGGAGAAACAGTTTGAGGTCTATGCGGGCTCCAATGTGCGGCTAAGGTACTTCCTGCGCGCCACCATCGTCCGCCGGATCAGTGACATTACCAAGGAGGTGGACATCGCGGTGCACACGCTGTGCAGCTACCCGGAGATGAACAACCCCATCAAGATGGAGGTGGGCATCGAGGATTGCCTGCACATCGAGTTCGAGTACAACAAGAGCAAGTATCATCTGCGGGACACGATCATTGGCAAGATCTACTTCCTGCTGGTGCGCATTAAGATCAAGCACATGGAGATTGCCATCATCAAGCGGGAGAGCACCGGCACGGGACCCACCATGTTCAATGAGAACGAGACCATAGCCAAGTACGAGATCATGGACGGGGCGCCTGTGAAGGGCGAGAGCATACCCATTCGGGTGTTCCTTGCCGGCTACAATCTCACGCCCACCATGCGGGACATCAACAAGAAATTCTCGGTCAAGTATTTCCTCAATCTGGTGCTAATGGACACCGAGGATCGGCGCTACTTCAAGCAGCAGGAAATAACGCTGTGGCGCAAGGCGGACATTCCGCGTTACCACAGCGCCCAACAGCAGCAGCAGCAGCATCAACAGCACCAGCATGTCCCGCTGCATGCGCCGCCGCATCTGGTCAGCGGCCCGGCAGCCCCCACGGTGGCCCACTCCCTGATCAGCACCAGCAGCGGCGAGGCGGGCGGAGCACCTGCCCCAGCCGGTTCCGGATCCGGATCCGAGTCCAAGATGGGCTTGTTCACCAGAGAGAGCCCGAATCAGGAGTTTAGCCAGCAGCAGCTGGACTCGCCGCCGCTGACGCCCAGCGAGCGTAACGAGGAGCCAACGCCAGCGACAGCCTCAGCCGTTTCCGCCGCGTCATCTGCCCCAGAACCGACCCCCGAACGGGGCATGGGCGATGGCGCTGCAGCGGCCACCACAAGTGTCTCGCCAGTGGCCATGCTTTCCAGTTCGCCGCCGCCGCTGCTGCCAGGATCGCCGCACTCGGCGGAGCAGGCGCCGCAAAACGAGCTGGTGGCAGAGGAGGAGGAGGAGGAGGATGCTGCTGCTGGAGACGGGGCAGCTACCACTGCGAAAAAGGTCAGCGCCACGCCGCTGGCCGCCGATTGAGTGGGGGAGCTGGGGCAGTAGCCAGAGCAGAAGGAACTATTACGCATACAATATTCGTATACAGCAGCAGGAGCAGGAGCAGCAGCATCAGCAGCGGCAACAAAATATGCATATATCTATTTTTTTAAAGTTAATTTAAAATTGTTAAAAAATGTTTTATTGAGGTTATGCGCATCATTTACCAAAAGCAAAAAAAACTAAACACAAACAAACAAAAACAAAAAACAAAACCACAAAAAACAAAAAACGCATATGATAGTAACGAAATAACGAAATCGAAACCTAGGACAAATGAGAGAGAGCTATTGTATATCCAAGTCCCTAGAGATCCAGAGTCTCTGGGATAAACATTTTTGGTATTATTGAAAAATGAGAAGCGGAGAGAGCAGATCATCCAGTCCGAAGCCCCAGTCCACTCCCCGATGACCTGACCATCATTCCCCACTTTGGCCGTTTTTTGGAAAATTTGATTTTTCAATTCCATGAAAAATGTTGAAATTACTTTCTAAAAGTGAGAAGAAAAACAAAACCCTGAAATCAAAATGTGCATTAAACTAAAACGGATAACAAAAGCAAAACTTACACACTGGAAAAAAACCCCCAAAAAAACAAGACAAAACACAACATACACCCCTTAAATAATAAAGTTTTAGTCTAAAAATTACCAACAATTCGTTGCTGGGAAGGTTCTGGATGGTTGGATGGAGCCACGAATTACCATGTTACATGCCTTGCATATGTACATAACACAGTTCATACATAATATACACGAAATACGAAAATATATATACACACATGTATACACTTAGAGAACCGCAATTAAACGAATAAAGGCGATGAGAGAGCGCTAAAGCTACACAGAAAAACATATTTCGAATTCGAGAAAGGAAGGGTTCTTGGGGGTAAGGGGGTTTTTGTTAGTTTTAAATTTAATTTTAAATTAAAAAAAGGTTCTAAATGCAATAAAAACTGCGTTTTTTACTTTCAAATAAAAGACAGCCTAAAATACATAGCAAATTATAAAAGTAAAAGCACTAAAACAGATTTCTGGACAAGTTACAGCTTAGTAGGACATGCTACATAGATAAACCTCGTTATAGGGGAACTCCTGCTATCCTAAAAATCCATCAATTCTCCAACCATTACATAATTTCCATTAAAAACCTATATTTATTTAACACAAAGCTGGGATTTAACAGTGCGACTGCGAGTATAAAGCTAGTCCCAGGCCTCCTTGATCTTAAGCTGGTTCAGTCGCTCCTCTATGGTCACGTGCGGCTTCATTTTGCGCAGCGTCTGCTCGTCCGTCCACTTGGCCACCAGCTTCTCGCGCTTCTGCAGCTCCTTGGCATGTCCCGAAGATTGTTCCTATATACATAGACATTATCAAATTATATTGTACAGGTTCTGCATCAACGGCGGACTCACCAGTGTCAGGTAGGGATGTCGGAGCAGCAGCATCACCTGCTCCTGGCGCTCGTACTCGCGGGTTAGTGTGTCCATCGCCCGCTGGCTGACCGGCTTAACCAGACGCCGCTTGCCACGGAATATGTGACCCGGCACGGTTTTCTTAAACAAGTTGATCAACGTCACTCGCATTTCGTTTGGCTAAGCTTTTTAATTCTTAATTCATACAAAAAAAACACAAATAAGCAATTTATTTTTATTTCTGTTGCACAAGTTTGGGGCAAGTGTGACCGGGTCTCGTGTGGATTACCATGCAGCGAAAAATATACTAAAAAAAAATACTATTTGAGCAAGGCCCCAAAATGACGTCAAAAGTACCAATAAATTGCCCGTTTCTACATTTGCAAAATCTGAGCGCATTTGAAAATGAGTGAAAATAATCACTCAGCTGTGCTCGTCAATTACTCAAAATTGAAAAGCGGACAATTTATTTGACGGCTTAAATTAAATTAAATTTCATTAATTTCATTAATTAAAGCGTAAAAATGTTGGTTTTGTTAGAGTGTAGTTGTTGTACACAATTTTTGTTGTTGTTGTAGACACAACTGAGGCATTAACCTGAACTTTTTAGTACAAATTCATTAACTGCTGGGAGCCAAGTAACAGGCGCACAGAAATCAGCAGAAGGT
>JAEIIJ010005221.1:0-28121 GCA_018904815.1 Drosophila ogumai
TTTTTTTCCCAGGATTTCTTACATTTTTTCTAGAATTTTCCATATTAAACTCATTTTGGGAGTTCTAGAATTTTAAACAAAATTCTATCGTAATACATATGTATGTATGTAAATATGTATGTATGTTTGTATGTATTATAGAATTTCTTGTATTTGTTGGTATGTACATACATACATATGTATGTATATGTGTTACATATTAATGTGTATAACAATGTTTGCCGGGTAAATAACATAAAGCTGGCTGCAACCGACTGCAAATATTTCGCGAAACCTTGACTCAACGAAGCAGCCGCAAAGAGAAACGCAAAAATGTTTGCAACAAACAAAAGGGCAAACACGACAAGGAGAAAAGGCAAAAGGAAAGTTCAATGCACCATTTCTTGTCCAATGAAAATATCAGTGACTGCGGCAGGCTTCGTTGCACTCTGAGCAGTCAACAATTAAACAATTCGATAAGAGCGGAAAGAGCTTTAAATACATACATACATACATGCATATACATACATACATATGTACATGGATTATGTACTAGGGCATTTACTGTTCCTTATTTTTTTGCAAAAGAGAAAATGCCAGAAAATGCAAGAACTTTCCTCTCTCTTTCGCAAAGCGACGCCGGCTGTGCCAGAAAGAGCCAGAAGCAACGAAAAAGCGTGAGAGAGAACAAAATGCTGTCTGCCTTTGTGTTAGTGAGCGACAACTCCAGACATAGGCGTAGCAGGGGGATGAGCTAAGAGTGTTAAAAATGGTGTAAAATTTTATACCACCATTTTATATATTCGGAAATTTATTTTTTAATGATATAATACAATTGTTTTACCTTTTTGTTCAACTTTCATTTTGATTTGACTTAAAAGCCAACTTATCCCAATCAAAGTTTTTGATTCCTTAGGTCCCCTTCGAAAATAAGTATAACTACGCCCCTTAGCACCGGCGTCGGTATAAAAACCCGGCGTCGACGTCGACGCTCGCAGTCGCATTCGAAAATTTGAGAAAACTTGACCGAAGGAAACTTCAAAAGAGAACAAAAGAAGAAAAAAGCCTTTCATTGTCTAGACAGGAGAATACATTAAAGAAAGAAAGCAAAAATGTCGATTCTTCCACTGTTGAACTTGGCTGCTCGTGAATTGGAGCACGAGTACCGCAACGACTGGGAGCACTTGCTGGAGGACGACTTCGGGTTCGGCGTCCACGCCCACGATCTCTTCCACCGCCCGCGTCTGCAGCATCAGTTGCACGGCTCCCTGGGCCGCCGCCGCTTCTTGCCGTACGAGAAGATCCTCCACGGCCATGGACACCACGGCTTGGGGCACCACCACCAATTGGTGCCACGTCGCCAGCTGTCCCAGAGCGGAGGACCGAACGCTTTGCTGCCCGCGGTGGGCAAAGATGGCTTCCAAGTGTGCATGGATGTGTCGCAGTTCAAGCCCAACGAGCTGTCCGTCAAGGTGGTCGACAAGACGGTGGTGGTCGAGGGCAGGCACGAGGAGCGCGAGGACGGACACGGCCTGATCCAGCGTCACTTTGTGCGCAAATACACGCTGCCAAAGGACTTTGACCCCAACGATGTGGTGTCCACCGTCTCGTCCGATGGCGTGCTCACCCTCAAGGCTCCACCGCCGCCCAGCAAGGAGCAGTCTCAGCCCGAGCGCATTGTCCAGATCCAGCAGACTGGTCCGGCCCACCTCAGTGTCAAGGCTCCGGAGGCTGCTGCCCCAGCTGATGGAAAATCTGTAGATGGAAAAACCGAAAATGGCGCCGGCGAGAAGATGGAGACTGGCAAATAAAAGAAAATGGAGACCTATCTCATTTTCGCTGGCGAAGAGGAGGAGAAGGAAGAAGATGAACTCGGAGGAGTGTTGCCGCGCTGCTCGGAGAGTGCAAGACTAAAAACGTAATAATATTAACCACTCCACACACACACACACACATCAATTCATCACATTAGTAGTCGTAAGCGAGTTTTAAACACCAATTATCATAAACGAATCGAAACAAAAAAAACTTAGTCTGTATAATTAGGCTAACGGGAAAATTCAATTTTCCATATTCGTAATTATCAATTTTCTGTTTGTTTGTAACAAGAACAGCCGCAACACTCGGGAGAATTTTGCATTTCATTTTTGTAACCGAATAAAATAAAAAGCGATCAAGTAAAGTCAGCTGTGTGAAGTCTTTTGTTCAGATTCTTCCCTTCTTTTGCAGTCTTCACGCATTTGCATTGCAGGAAAAACCGGTCTTCTTTCTGGGTTCCATTCAAGTTTTTGGAGCTATTTTCAGCTGAAGGATTTCAATAAAAATAAATCGAAGAACGTGATTTATGAAAACATTAAATATTCGTTTTGATTTTTAAAATACACTCCAAATTTTTTTATAAAATTTTTTTGTTATTTATACAAATTTATTGTTTTTGCTTTCCTCAGTTAAATTTAAATGAATTAGAAAGTCATTAATTAAAAAAAGCAATGCTTTCGTGGTAATTTCAATTATTATTCCCCGCAAGGCGTAATATATACATAAATATCTTTATCTTAATTGTTGTTGTTTCAATTATAGTTTGATTAAAAAAACATTAAATATATTTTACGAGCATTTAGCCCAAAAGATGTGTCATAGTAACAGAATAAAAATTCCCAAAAAATTTGTCAATAAATGTCTTCTTTTCCATTTCATCTACATTTATACATATACATCCTCTTTTGCCTGTTAAGAGGTGAAACAAAAATTTTGAATTATGAAAAATTAATTTAAATTAAATTAAATGTTGCACTACAAATTCATCAAGTGCTGGGTTTCCATCATCAGGCGCGCAGAAGGCAGCAGTAAGAGAATCAGTTTCTCCGGACTGCCTGTTTTTCCAAATAGGTGAGCAGTGCATTGCAGCTTAAAAGTATGCTATTAATAAGCACTTCCTCTATATATTAAGTTCAGCCTGAAAGTCTGCAACTCTTTAAGCAAAGAGTCCTGTGGAGTCCACCCCAAAATCAGCAATTAGAAACCCCTCATTCGACTTTTACTTGCAAACTTGCAGGAATATAATAGTTTAAAATATATTTATATATTTTTCTTTTAAAGAATTGTTTAAATTTACTTTGGTTTATTAGATATTAAAAGATAATTTACCATTTTACAGTTTTTCTTTATTATTTCTTAATTTCCAAACAACTCGAAAAAAGTCCCCAAACTCCACTATTTAATCAATTAAATAACTTTTCAATTTTGTTTTGCACATATTTATTTAAATATTTAGTACATATTAAAAAATTTAGTTGTCCTTTTTGAATTTTGTTTCTCATTTGGTTTTTATTTTTATGCTCGTAACTCTGGTAGCGATCATAAGTATTTACTGTTTTATGCTAAGTGTCTATTATCTATATTTCATATATTTTGTTTCAGCTAGAGATTTTTAAAGAACAAATCCCTATTTCTCAGCTCCCGGAAGGAGCGAAAAGCTTTTAGTGGTTGTCATGTTGCTGTTCTTGGTTTCCTTTTTTCATATCTATATTGTTGTTTAAGTAAAAATGGTTGCTGCGGCTGACTGTCAATATATGTATGTATGTTTATGTTGCATGTATGTTATGTATGTTTATTCAATGACGCTTAATCACAGATCAATTTTTTAAAATTTCATTTGACTTAGAAGTTAAGAAAACAAAACATACACACATTTCGTACGCGGACTAAATAATTACTGTCTCTGGTTGATTTTTGTAGGCTTTCTCTTTTGGCTTGGACAAACAACTCAGGTGTGGACACATATGGGAGGGTTGGGTATCGGAGGCTGGATGATGATGTGATTAGCAGTTAAATTATACAATCTAGAGATACACACACTGCTTGTTGCTTCCTACAATAATCAATACTCCACTTTGTCAAGTGTTTGTTTTGCTTTGTTTTTCCTCTCTCTCTCTTTTTAATCATTGCAGTCTCAAAAATTGTTATGGGCTCTTTGCTATACAAAAACGTTAAACACAACGAGGAGAACTTAGGGGGATTGGGCTGGCCGCTGGCCACGCGATCTGTCTGGCTTTTAAAGCCCCATTGGTGTGTTTGTGTGTGTGCGGTATAAAAAATAGTATTTCCTTTGGATGATCTCGTCGGGGATCTGTCCGTCGACCAGCGGTGAATACTTAAGAGCAGAGGGTTTACGGGGAGGGAGAGAGCACATGGTGAGCTGAATTCACATCCGACAATCACTTTTGGATGAGACTCTCGCAGCTGCTGCTGAGATTTGGCAACGACTTGAAACTGAGCCGCGATCGATCTATCTGGGCAGTGTCCGAGGGGCAGTATCCCTGCCGGCTCCTGTTTACGCCCCTGTCAAAGGAGGAGGAGATGATGAGCGGCGGCGCCGGCGGCTGCTTATGCTGGCTGTGGCTGGCATAGGCGGCAGGTGGCGATAGCGGAGATGTGGGCAAGTCAATATCCAGCACGGTATCCGCCTCGCCCGGCTTCAGTTTCGGATCGGAGTAGCGACGCAGCTCCGCCTTCCTAGACTGTATGGGATGGCCATCCATGCAGTCGGCAGTGCAACAGCCCGAATGACGATAGTCGATCTTTGGCGGCGTACTGTAATCGTAAGGCGGATGCACTGCCGTGTCGGGACCGACGCTGGTCTGGTCGCTCAGCACATCGCGGTTCTCCAGGAAAATGGACGAGTTGGAGTATCGCTTAGTCTGGTGTGGCTTGTACACAAAACCGCCGAGTCCATTGGCCACTGCATGCGACACTCCCGAGCTGATCGAGGGCGCCTTGTGCTCGCCGCTGCCTGCAAGACAAAGTAATGTGGGTTAGTTTTTTATCAATAAGTAAAAGTGGGTAGTGTTGCTCACCACTAAAGCTGCTTAGCTGAAGGGCATGCTCGCGGCCCGTGTCCGTGGATATGCCGCTGGCACTGAGATCTTGCCGAGAACCGGCACAGAGATCCGTGGCCGAGCCGCGACTAGAACCCTCCGAATGCTCCAGCACATTGTGTATGGAGTCGTGGAAGGGCGTCATGCTGCCCGAACCCTGCGGACAGGGTCGGAATGAGGAGATCTGTGAGACGACATCGTCGAGCGCCCAGTCGCGGTCATAGTTGTGCTGCGACTGTGAACACTCAATGTTGGCGGCCACCGCCACCTGTCCCAGCTGCTGCTGTTGTCCGTCCTGCTGCATTTGCATATGGTGCCGCTGGTGGCCATGTCCTCCTCCGTCCTCTGTCTGCGTGCAGGCGCTGCTGCTGCTGTGCGGCACCTCCAATTCCGCGGCCAGCTGGAGCATATGATGTGGCGAGGAGTTGAGCAGTCGCTGCTGCTGCATCTGTTGCTGGTGCAGGCCTAATCCTCCACCAACGCCGTTCTCCAGAGTCGCCGCACAGTTGCCATCGTGAGGTGCCGCACCGCTGGCATTAATCTCCACTGCTCCGCCGCTGGTTGAGCCCGCATGAGCTAGTGGCTCACTGTAGTGATGATGATGGTGATGGGCGGCCACCGGCGAAGGCGGAGCCAATGGATGGATCTTCTCTGGGGCATTTTGTATTAGCAGGATTCTGTGAAGAAAAAAAAGGACGTTAATTGGGTTTTAGGGTTTTTTTTTAAATTTATTTTAATATTAAAGTATAAATTCCTTAAAAAATTTATAATATGTATAGAAGAAGTTAGCATTTACTGTAAAATCTCTTTGTAATATTAAAAAAAAAAAAATAAATAAATCATAAAAGACAAACTAATCATCAAATATTTATAAGAAGTTCTGTTTGTCTTAACCTTTCACTCAAAATATCTATTAAATTAAACAATTTGATTAATTAAACCCTATCATTTGCTTACTCATTAGTTAACTATTTGTAGCTAAAATAATTACAACCATGACATGGCATCAACTAATATATTTATAAATGACTTAATTGATTATTCAAATGATCCACCAAGTAAATATATAAATATGTATAAGAGGTACCTACTCTTAATTATTATAAACTATCTGATCAATTCTATATCTTTTAAATTACTTGCCACATAATAAACCCGTATCAAAAGTGTTATTAATTATTTAATTTTGCATTTGTTTATAGCCGCTAAGTGCCTTATTGCTCTTAGCCAAGATTGATTTACAACTTTGGCAAATGACAGATGATAAATCAAAAGATTGAAAGGCTAATCTAAATAAACAGTGGATTAAATAAATACTGTAAGCTTAATTGTTTATGTGATTGCAATTAAGCCTTCAGTGGCTTCAGTTTTATAGGGTCTCTAATGAAATATATAAACAAGGTAATAGAGATCAAAACGAATCCCGCCACTTACAGCTTGTGAGCAATTAAATGTAAAATAATATTACTACAAACGAAACTTTGGAAACGATAGAGAACTGAAAATAATAAAATACTGATTTATGATTGTGTGTCTTCCCGTAGAAATGGGATTTTTCTTTGTTTTGTGGAGATAAGACACAACCTCCGTATGTATGGGATAGTTCTGGCTTTAACAATAGGTTGTTATGATTATTTAAATGGATATTGATTAGGAGAGAAGCTTATACTAGGTATGTTCGGCGATTTACATTTATTAAATTGTAAAAATCTTAAGGGGGTTAACGTTAATCGTTAATTTATGTATCTGCTAATATTTTATATAAAAAACCCTCACACCCTCCTCTTAATCCCTCTCCAAAAACATTACGAAAACCAACCTGTTGCGTGCCTTCCAGCGATGGCAGAGATGCAAATAGGCCTTGCACTGGATATACATAAAGACAATGCCGCCGGTAAGGCCCACGGTGACAACCGCCAGCTTCGTCCAAAAGGGCCAATCTAGAGAAAGGCAAGAACAGAGAACAGGTTGGTTTGGTAATTAGAATCCGTCAAGAGCGAACTTCGTGTTCGTACAATAATGACAGCAGCAGTCCCCAGTTCAGGCAGGTCAGGTAATTACACAATTACGGATATTTCGCTGTGCAGTTAGTCGACCTGGCCGAACCGTAGGACCGGGTTTCGCACCTATTAGGCCACGTTGGACATCGTCGGCGGCCCGCTCGATGAGCACACACAGCGACCAGATGACGCACAGGGCGGCGGCACAGTGGAACAGCACGGAGCAGCACAATCGCCGTCTCTCAATGCCGGAGATGTCAAGGCTGCGCCACTGCAATTCCAACAAAGCAATCGATTCCAATTCCGATTTCGCAGAAGCCACACAAAATGTAAAGACAAGATACAATAAATTAGATTGCTTTCGTCAAAAGGGCAACTCAGGGGTACTTACCTCGTTGAAGGGTTTGATCTTGGTGTGCATGATGAAGGGAAACTTGCAGAGCTCGCAGGAGTTGGTCTCGGAGGCGGTGAGCCACTGTTGCAGGCAGGCCTGGTGCACATACTTCAGGCTTCCGGAGCAGTAGCAGGGTGTCAGGAGGGGATTCTGCGGATCACTCTCGCAGTGGCAGATGCGGCAGATGTCGCCGCTGTTCTGCGAGGCTTGGCTGCTGCCGGAACCGAATCTGGAAGCGAATTGGAAGATATAGAATAATAGTTAGTCACGGTTTTTTGTGTCAATTGAATAAATCTGAGTTTTAGGTTCTCTCTATGATAAAGGTTAAAAATCTTAACCCCTTTAATATCAAATTGTAGTTCCCCATAGATTATTTGTTATTTCACTAGGTTCATCCACAAGTGTGTTTCTAATTGCTAAGAGCCAACAAATAATTGAGATAGCTATTTTTTCCTGGAAAACGTGAGTGGAAATGTAGGTCATCGGGTTTCTCACGCCCCTTTTAGACTACTTTAAGTGAAATATGAGACATTTTTAAGGGATTTATTTTCAGCGTTTGCATATAATAACAACATTTTCAGACTTGTCTACAAGGTAAATAATTTATTTGTAATTAAAGGCTTTAACAATGAAATGAGTGTTATTCTTTGCAAAAAACAAAGTAAATTATTGTTATTTTCTTATCGAAACCGTTTTATAAACTAGTGTGAATAATGTAAATATTACGTTATGGGAAAATGGATCGGAACATATCATTTTCTAACAAGCTAATTTATAAGATGTAACAAAAGTTTTCAATGAATATTTATTAGATTTCGCTTCGTATGAGCAATGCAATCATTCAGACTATGCCAGGGGTAATTAAAACATCAATTAAAATATATAATCGAATTAAGCAAGTGATTAAATGTGTGCTAATAGTATAATTAAATGGGAATTGCATAGATTGGCTTACGACACTTTTTAGTGACACATTTTTGTATTCGTCATGATATCTCACGATGCCTTCCCTTTTTTATTCTTTATTGAACATAAATTTAAATTAATGAAGCAAAATTGATAAAAAGTCGATGACCCTTGCCCTGTTGGGCGGGATGAGTGTGATCTGTAAATGATTCACAGTGGTTGTTATCATCATTCTGTCAGATTCACTCGATCTCACGTTCTCATGTAGTAGAGCTAATTTAGATGACATTATTATATGTTTACATACATAAAAATGATTCATTCACACGCTTGTGTCAACAAGCACTAGGAACCCATAAATAATAATAAATTATAAAGATTAAATTTTAAAGTTACTGGCAGTACGGAGAATTCTCTTTGGTATTATTATTCAACAGAAATTTAAAAAAATATAAAATCTATGTATATTAACGCTGACATCTAGAAAATTGGGTGATCAAAGCTTGTATACTCTAACAATTTGCAATCGGATTAGATGGACCGAATTTTAAATTAAGCATAACTAATCCAAAAGGTTTTAACAAAATAGTACATGTAGTTTAAAGTTTAAAAAAATATAATTGTTTTGAATTTGTTGGCATTTATAATAAGATAAAGCCCTTTAAAAAATAAAGTAAATTTTTTATTCTTGCAGACATGCCTAGATCGACTTGACTGTTGATGCTGATCAAGAAATTGCGTTAAAATTTCTTGCTTAAAAATACAATACCCTGCAAGGGCATGCAAATGACAGTACATTTTTCTAAGTAAATCGGATTTCCCCTTTTATAACATTTCCTGAACTTGTTTTCTTAAAATTTCGTTAATTCCGATTCAAAAACATGACCCAAGCGGTTAGCATATTGTTGATTTTTATTAAAAACTGACACTTTCCCTGGAAATGGGTATTTCTTAGAATATTGAATATTGATCTTCAACACGACATCAGGGTGAAATTGTGTTATATTCCAAGTAAATATAAATTGTTTAAGAAAAAAAAATTCAGCGATTGTGAAACATTAAGAAAATACGAAAAGCTGATTGTATTTCCGCTAATGCGGTTTGTCGGTGATTTTTTCCAGATATAACCGAATATAAGCAAATGCATTTTGTAATGAATTACTTGCGATGAGTGATTAGCTTGAAAGCTTGCCCCTTCTTCACAGCGAGCACAAGGGAGCACTCACATTCGCACCCCTTCCCCAGAGAGGGCTGGCATTTGTATATTAGATAGGTTCCGTGTGGATGTGCTTCCCTTTTGGACTGTGGCAGCAATCTGGTGCTGGTTTATGGCCAAAGCAATTAGCTCTGTTGGCCGCCCTATCATTATGGCCAGCAAAACGCCCACTCAGCACCTGCGAAGTGACTCGGGGCCGGGACTAGGGTGCTCGCTGCTCGGTGCTTTGTACTCTGTTTGGCTGTTGTAGGGTCTAGGGATCGGGTTTGGGGTATGGGGAGCAGTCGACGAGTGCTCTGTATCTAATCTAACTAACAGCGAGCAACTTTTACTTTCTAGCTCATGTCACTTGCACAGCGGGAAAATTAAGATTTTATTTTACTAAAAATAAATCGTTTTGGGTGTCACACATTTACTTAAGAGTGGATTTTGTAGGGAATAAAAGCACTATAATTGCTCTGTTCAAAGCTATTCACATTTAGTAAATTTTAAATTGAAAGTTTCTCTCCCATTTTTCACCTCAGTGTAGACTTTCCCCCGTATCTCAAGTACCTCAATTGCTACGTGTGTCTGTATCCTTTTTAGAGTTCAGGCGGCCAGTGCGTGATTGAGGCGAAGGACAGGCAAGTGAAAGGCTCTGCCAGCGCGCATTGGTCATGGACATGGGAACTGGAGCTGGACACGACGTCGTCCTTTCGTGCTCATACCCCTGCCAGAAGCTTACCCTTGGATCGATGGAACGTTGCAGAGGAAGCGGCGCTTAAAGTACCGCCCAACCGCAACTACCACCCAGGTTTTTCTAACCACGAATAATGGATGGACGGATAGTTATTCTCCTTCTTAGGTTGGAGGCTAAGGACATGCGTAAGTCGCAAGTTTTACGACTTCATCAGACGACTCGACTTGAGACGGCTTTTGGGGCTCCAGACAGTCGCAACGACAAGACAAGACACACCAAAATCCCCTCTTTGGAGCCACTCAACTGAAGCAGCCTTATGACTTGGCATTTATTGGCCTTTTTTGGGAAAGGAACGGAACGGGGTGGTGTTTCAAATTGCCTGTTCGACATTGAAACACAACGAATTTCAACTCAATTAGAACGGAAATGTCGATTCAAATCCGTAAACACACACACGCGGTACATATGTACGAACATATGTAAATTCCTGTCGATCACACGGAACAAGAAATATATATACTAATCGACAAACCAATACAAAAAAAAATAATAAAAGAGCACTTCTCGGAAAGATTTCTCACATTATTGATCGTCGATTTTTTTGTATTGTTTTGCTTGCGTTTCTTTTATTGCCTCTCACAATTTGATTAAGCGATATCAAAGGGTACACATACACCTGCAAAGCGCTATCGCATTACCAGGTGAAAAAAAAAGAGTGAAAGAGAGACTCAGGTGCTTAACAAAAAATTACAAA
Organism: Drosophila ogumai; assembly: GCA_018904815.1. Classification (NCBI taxonomy): domain Eukaryota; kingdom Metazoa; phylum Arthropoda; class Insecta; order Diptera; family Drosophilidae; genus Drosophila; species Drosophila ogumai. The sequence continues at coordinate 10,806 of JAEIIJ010005221.1, forward strand.
CTTTTTGTCTCGGTTTCAATTGCACCTGCAGGTTGAGCATTTTCCGTGCAAAATATTTAATGCCCTTGACAAAATGCTTCCGTTGTATATTTACAAATTCCTGAATTATTATTATATTTTTAGAAAGGAAATACGGGTTAAAGTGGGGAAGAGCCAGTGCCTATCGCAGAAATATGAATTTCATTCACTTGGTTCATTGAGCAATTCTTAATCGGAACAGGCCTTAATCTCTAAAAACAAAAGAATTAAAGACGACGCAATTGAACGCTATATTGCTTGGAAAAATAAAAAAAACAATAAATTGAAGCTCAAAACTTTAAGCTTTAAACTAATTTATTTAAGAAATTTATTAATTAAGAATTTATTATAAAAAAAAAAACCTTTTTAAAGCAATGTAACATAATTATAGTAATTAAGCGACAGTTTGTATGATCAAATATGTATATTTTTGTAACTTTTCATATTTATTTGTTAAAAAAAAAAACATTTTTAACAAACGTGTACTTTTATACGATTAAAATACCTTTTAAATTTATATGTTTTGTAATTTTTTAAAATTCTTACATGCCAAAAATTAGTTCAAATAGTTGAACATCTATGTTTATCTCGTTTTAGTAGAACAACATGTATTTTATTTTGTAATTTGTAATTTTATATAATTAAATTAATTTATTTGGATAAATATTGTTTGATTTTCTATGTTTTTAGATGCGAATATCGAATTTGATAAATCTGAATTTATTTATTTTTTTTTATCAATTTCGATTATTACGTCATAATAACAAAACTCGTGTTTGTGCTGAAATCTTTTTTGTAGTAACAAAAACCGTTGCTTTCTCCATTAAGTAAATAAATATAAAACAAAGTTATGAATATTACACATTGTAAAAACACTTAGTTATTACAAAACTTGTGCAAGTGCTTAAACAATTTTGAAAGGCAATTAAGATAAAAATGGGTGGGGGATCTGCTACTGGCGATGATTCAGAACTAGGATTTTTTGACCCATAAAGCTTTATGGCATTCTATTTATTATCGGGGTCGGTCGGTGATTCCGCTTCAAGCCGTTTTATTTCAGGTCTTTCCATCTTTATTTCTTTGTTTTTTTTTTGTTAGTGCTATTTTTTGGAGAGTCAAAAGACTTGCCATGCTTACATTTTTAATTACAACTAAATTAGCGCATTTTATTAAATTCCATGGCAGGGCAACGAAACAGGGCACGCCCTCCACGGGACCAGAGATGAAACAAGGAATCTTCACATGGCGCAAAAGCAGGGCGATGAAGCAGGGCGGGATCGAGTCCAATTCAACTGTGTTTCGCTTTGTTTTTCGCTGCTCCGCTTTGTTTCAAGCGCTTTGATATTTTTTGCGCATTATTTTTGTGTGCTGTGTAAACGTATTTTTAAGTCCCAACTGGTTTAAGTTCGAGGCAACGGCGGTGGCGGGCCAAGTCAGGGCAATTAATGCAAAAGTTATACATACCGATGCGGGGCGCCGCTCAAAACAAAAATATACATATTTCGCCTTTGTTTAGCTCAATCGAGCAGCCAGTTCCCACTGCGGGCTGTAATGGTCGGCGGAAAAGCCGGGTCTTATCAGTAGCGTAGAGTTCGTTCCATTTTACATTTTCATCATACTTTGCAAATATTTGATCGTAATTGCCCAGGCCAGGTCTCTCGTCTCCCGACTCTAGCATAAACACCAGCAATTGCCAATGTTTATTCAACAGCGACACCTGAGACAACAACAACAACGAGAGCAACCACAACACCATCACGTTATATATACCTTTACACACCCCAACGACAGATTAGATTTGCAATGGTCTGGTGATAAGCCACAGCCCCGACGACATTCGAGAGGGTGTTGCTCCGTTTTCCTATTAATAAATTAAAAACTCACTCGGGAAGCAGAATATTTATGAACTATAAAGATATTAGAGATAACTGGGGTATCTTCATGTGAAAAAATTCTGTTTATAAACAGAACGATCGAAAGAATATAGAAGGGAAAACAAACGTGCGGCTCTTGTTAAATACTCGAAAGATATAGGATATTAGATGGAGAGATAAGATTGAAGTTTGATCAGAAATCCATAGGGTTCATTTATCATTTCGATTTCCATATTCGAACTCGAAAAATATTGGCTGGACTTTAAAGACAAACCTTAGGTTATCTCTTACCCGGAAAAGGTCAGCAAAATCAATTAAAATTTTTTGTTTGCCCACACATTATCTGTTAATTTTGTGTGAAATGTATAAAAAAAAAAGCATTGCCCCGCAAACAAGCTATTAAATTCTATATATTTATTATACAATCTTGGAACAATTAGTTAATTTGTCGACATATTGCCCTGGCGCCTGGTGTCAATTACATTTTTCACCTCTTCCCAGCATCGTTAATCCGCCGATGATTTGCATTTCAATCGATCCGCTTTGAGCAGGTATGGTAAGTGTGCGCGGATTAAAGCTAAACAATGTTATTACGCTAGCTGTCCGGCTTGTCCAATGATTGTCATTAAGCGGCGATAAGTACAGATTAGAACGATAAAGATCGCTATAGCTTCGAGCGTGCATACAATTTAAAATTAAATAAAACGGAGCCAAGCCACCTGGCGAAAGTGATATCATCTGTGGGCCAAAAGATGAATCATTTTCTGCTTAAAAATTGGCTCACTTTGGGTTTCATTTGAGGGCTTGTCTTATCTGGTTTAAAATGCCTTTTCCTCCGAAGCGTGTTTTGATCAGCGCGGTTTTGACAGCTGGACTTGGTACACAGACTTTAATTTAGCATTTGTAATTGCATGTCAGAGAAATAAACTCAATTATTTCGATTTCCCCAAAGAGCGTACAATCAAAATCAAACATTTAAATCATGTCCGTTTCCTGGCTATAAATAAACAATGGACAATGCCAAGAAGAATGTCACCCGCCACCGCAAAATCCCCTTTCGTCGACCCACGATTTCAATTGCGTGCTTGCACTTATTTTTTATTTTTATTTATTTATTATCTTTGTATGTTGTACTTGAATGTTTCTGCCGCAGAATAATTAATTTACAGTGAGCGGTCGAAAGAAAGCGAATACTACGGTTTAAAGTTTCATAAAGTTTAAATAAGTTCAGGTTCAGGCACGAAAAACCCAGCTGAATTTGCGAGGAAAGCGAAACCTTAGAAACCGTAACGCCAGGTGCCCGTCTTTGGCGATATATAAGTTTAGTTTTTTATACTTTTCTGAGTGTTTTAAGAAACGAGCAAGGTTGAATTTGAGGAGAAAGCGAAATAAAATCTTTTTGTGTTTAGTTTTTTACTTGTTAAATACCTAGTACTTTTTTTAATCAATAAAAATACCAATGTAATTAATCTATAAATAATAATAATTCCCATTGTTACTAGTTTTTTAGTAATTTCAGAAATTTATTTTAAACTATACATTTAATTAACGTTATAATATTAATTCCCTTCTATTCATTTGTTTCCCATATCACGTATTCCCCGTACCCAAAAGTTCCTTCAGAATTTTTTTTTTTTGTCGACCCGTGGTCAAGGGCACTGTGCGACGCAAACGGGGAGGGGGAGAAAAGAGAGGGCAAAATGCCAAACTCACCTGACATTTGCATAGTGGCCGGAGTTCCAGTCCACATGCTCGATATCCGACGAGGTTTTGGCGTTGTCGCAAGGCATTATGTTTGATTTTTAGATCCCAGGGTATTGCATAGTCGGAGTTCCTGCTCTCCTGGTCCAACCCCAAAAAAGGGGACTCTCGCAATCCCCCGCAGCTTCGCCGCCTTTGTCTTTGTCTTTTATGCTGCTGCTGCTCCTTTGCTCTTTGTTATGATTCTGCTGCGCTGGGGTTATTTTTATTGGTATTTGTTTATTCCCAACGTCGGAACGGAACCTGTCGCAGTGCCAGCTATTATTCGTGCTGGCAGAAAAACTACTTCGATTTTTTGCACAATCCCAAAACCGTATCTATTGCACTTTTATTTTCTTTATTTTTCTCTTTCCTTCTCTCGTTTTCCTTTCTACGAACAACGAACTGCTCGCTTGCGCCGCCCGTGCGTTTGTTTGTGTTGGTAGGTCTATTATTATATTTTTTTTTCTTGTGCGCGAGCAACGGATTGGCCACCGCCGTGTAATTTTTATATTTTGCCCAAAAGGCCAAGCAACTGTGCCATCGCGGACACACTTTAATATATTAATTTACAACAACGCAACGACCGACAAAAACAACTCTACTTTGCAGTGCTGCCAGACGAGAATATGGGGAAGCCCTAAAAAATCTCAAATGTTGAAATTTCCACTAAAAAATCCAGACACCTGATACTCAAACCACATCTGATACTAGAACCTCTGTCCACCGAGATGAGAGCAACAAAAAGTGTGCCCGTAATCTGGTCTGGTTATCGATGCGAGAAGATAGAGCAAAAACAATCGGCGCGATTTTGCTTTTCTTTCTTTCTCCTTCACTGCAACTGGAAAGCGCAATTTAAATTGTCCTTTTTGCTATGTTTCACTTTCACTACCCTTGGCTCTATTCATCTTTCTCGTTCGGCTCCCCCCTTGTTCTGATCTAAACTTAATTTTCCGGACTCTCACAGACGGTGTATGTACCATAAAATACTCCACTTTAAAAGGCTTAACTAAAATTATGAATCCATAAAGTTTACCTTCAGAAGCATTGGAACACATACTTCCAACGGCAACCTACAAAAACATAGAAATCCGCATCTCAAAGACATTCTTAGAAGATACTTTTCACTTATAGTAGCATTCAAAATCTTGATATCCGGTCTTAGTGTAGTTTTATTATTATTAGTATTATTATATTCCGTTTAATCCATTATCGAAGATGACTACAAAAAAGCGGATCCATTTATATAATTGCCAATTTTTTTTTTTTTATAACAAATGGTTCTCATTTTTAGGTTGGGGTTGGGGTAGCGGGTCTTAGACACGAGTGCTGTTGTTTATAACCATATATAGAGGCAAAACACAAAACTAACTAAACTCAGCATGATCGGTTGGCGGGCGTGGCCCGTCTTCTTACAAAGTGTAAATTGATTTGACGTTGGAGCCCTGCTTGACCATCGTGTCCTTATGCAGCTGGTATTGCAGCGAGTTCTGGCGTCCCAGACGCAGGGCATCGCGCAGCTTGTGGCCAATTTCCAAGGCGGCCTCCTCGTTGTTTCCGTTGGCAGTCCAGATGGCTAAACAAATAAATTTCGCATTAATCAGTTTTCCATTCGAAAGCAGTTAAGCGCGAGTGTTTACTTACAGATCTTGTTGCTTTTGCCGCGAATATTGACAACAGCTCCGCAAATCTGATCCGAGTGATCGAATGCCTCACCGATCAGGCAAAGCAGCTGCAAGACAGAAAACAGATGAATTTAAGTCACTTAATTGAAGAATTTGAAATTGTAATCGAAACGAGTAATAGGAACTGGCTATTAATATATAAACAATGAGGAATCATTAAAGTAATGATGCCCAGCTAAAAATAAACCAAGGCTAAAAGAGTAGCAGGTGATGCTTTAAAACAGAACACTCACCACATCTAGCCAGAGGTTATCCAGATCGCTCTTGGAGCTCTTATTGAGGGTGATCACCCAGCGACCGCCCTGCTTGTTGGCAGCATCCTCCCACATGGGACTGTAAAGCAAGAGAACACATTAAAGATACATAATAGTACAGACTCCCAGACGGAAACCCACCGAATTCCCTTCTTGAAGAGCGAGTAGTCACTGCCCAATTTGATCTCTGATGGCGGCTTGATGTGGTTGTATAGACTCCAAAAGTCCTCGACGGTGTCAAAGCTGGTAATTTCGTTTTGCATGTCCTCCCAAGACTTGGACCGATCGTTCTCAAGATACCACAGGGTCCATGTGTTCTGAAGCGGGTGTTTAAACAGATGCTCGGTGCGCACGGCCTCATCGCCGCCAGCGCTGGTAGCAGCTGGGGCAGCATCGGTTGCTGCCGGGGCCTTGGGCTGCTCCTGATCCTTCTCCTTGGCGGGAGCTGCAGCGGGAGCCTGAGCAGTCGGCGGTGTGGGGTCTGGACGACCGGGGGCCACCGTGTTAGCCGTCTGCTCGTTGCTGGTAGCACTTGTCTGCGTGAAAAGGGAGAGATGGAGAGAACGGATTAGGATGGGCGAATCCCAGCGGAGAACGGCGATCGAGTGTTTACTTTGAACATAGACTTGGGATTGGCAAAGTTCTTCATTCTGTGAAAGTCGCTCTGCATGTTGGCGGCCGTGTTTGGAGGATGCGATTTGATGGTTTTTCCGGAGAGATCTTGCTCGATCTTGGCTGATTCACTTGGCGCGCTCTCTTCTCTCTGTGTGTGAGTGTGTGTGTGAGAGAGTTGGGTTGAGTGGGTGAACGTGTTGGTGTGTGCGTGTGTGCGATACGAGAGCGAAGCTTTTGATTTCGGTTCGTGTATGCGTGTATGTGGATTACTTCTTGATTTCTCACTGCAGTCTTTTCACTTCTGGTATTATTAACCAAAAAATATTAAAAACGTTAACTAGTTGTGGGTAAGTGTTAAACTATTACTTTAGACGGGTTGGACTAGAAAAATACATTTATACATAGGGTTAAAGCAACTGTTCCTGACGAACTCCGAATCGAAAGTAGCAATGAATACAGCACACACACACACACGCGTAAGAATTTGACATAAAAACACAGATTGCCTGTTGAAAGAATTGAGGTTTTATTGAATTAAAGAATTTTCACTTTTCGTCTCCCACTGGAACAAAGAGTTGCGGCTTAAATTCGCGACACGACTGGGCGTGAGAGTTCGAGGCAGCGCTTAACTGAAAAGTACAAAAACGTACATACACGACAAAAAAGGAGTTGAGAGAGCAGATGAGCAAAAGAAAACTAACGGTTCACTTCAGTCGATGCAAGACGCGGCGCCGTCATGCCAAAAAAAATATAATTTAACTGTTCGTCGCGACCGCTTATTGCAGTAATTTAGTCTTTCTTTTTCGTCTCTCTGTTTCGCCTATTTATGCTGTATATAAATCCACACACACACACCAGCAAGCGGGCGCGCGATATAAAACACACACGCACTCACACACTCGCGTGCGATTTCTTGACAAAAAAATATTCCAGCAACAACGAGAGAGCAGCGGTGAAAAACGTGTGGGTATGCAAATGCGAGAGCGAGTGACCCGCGAAAGAGGGAGATAGAAAGATAGTAGGTGGAGAGAGAGAGAGAGCAATGACGTTGACAACGGCGTGCAAATAACAAGTAACAATTAGCGGTGAATATGGTTAATTGTGCGCGAAATTACAAATCTTCGATTGCGGATGCTGATTGAAAACGGTGAGCAATGAGAGAGATGGTGCCACGCCACTGTACTGCTGATGCTTCCGATCGACCTCCCCCTCTTGTGCAACAACCCTGTTCTGTTTTGCCTCTGCTGCCACGGCTCAACCTCAGCCGACGGAATTGAGAGACCGAATCCGAAACCATGCGGCGTAGCCTTTTTTTCTCACCTTTTCCGTCTCCGACACTACCATGGCTTTCGCGTTGTCGCGCTGTTTGGGCTAAGGACTTGGTTACGCACTGGCACTACTCAAGGGGGCCGCAATTAATTTAGAATTATTAAATACTTTAAATAATTTTTAGTTTTTTGATGAACAGACTCAGTGTGACCAAAGCCGAAACGATAGTGTGTATCAAAATAACACCGAAACTGGTGGTGGTAGTTAACGACAAGCTATCGCATGTATCGATAGTGCAGCCCTGGGCGGCAAAGCATTACCGTTCAGTGACTGTCTGCTACGAAACGTCGTTGACCGTTAAATTTGAATTTTAACCGTATTAAGAAAGGCAAAAGAAGTTATTTTGCTTAAAAAAAATATTCAAATAGTATTAATGTATATTTTAATTATCCCAAATAAAATATAATTATAATTAGTTTGTGTTTTAAATTACTCAATTTTCAATTCGGCTATGTTTTAAGCCTTAAGCTCTTGAGATGCTTTTTGTTTAGTGGTCTTTTGTTCATTTGAAAATAATGAGGAAGTGCCTCTTGGCAATTACCAAGCATTTTGAAAGTAAGTAGCACCTTCTCATTGTTCGCACTTGATTCGTGTTTACGTGGGAACTCTTCGAACAATTTATTTTAAAATCTCGAGGAAGTTAAACCTAGCTAAATCGAAATCTTAGAACGTTTATTAAAAATAAACATTCATGCAAATTTAAGTGACATTTCATCTGTTTCCCACAGCAGCAGCACGACCGATCGTTTGGCATCAAAAACAAGAAAACAACGTCAGCGCATTCATTTATCATACGCAATTATTTTATATTATAAAGGCAATATATTATAAATAATTATCAGCAGCCGAAAATTTAAGACGGAGAGGCCCAGAAACCAGCTTTTTTACTGGAAATTAGGTCTTCGTTTTTATTTAGACATTGGCATCATCAATTGGAATTCGATAACAAAATAACGACATTTAAGAATGAATCAATGAATTTTCCATATAACAATACGGTTCTACTCGTAGTTTGTTTATTTATTTATAAAGCAGATTCCCGAAATTGCCAGAATAACAAAAAATAATTCCGAATGTATCTAAATGGGACGTCAGATGGTTAGGTGTGTTGTTGTCGCATAAATCCGCGCCCAACCTGTTGGTGAATCATAAATTAACCCAGAACCTTAGTTGTTACCAAAGTTGTTGTTTTTAGTTATTTGAAACCAACTTAATTCTATGGCTTAGAACACCGAAAGTCTCGAACTTGGCTCGCCTTTGTCTGCCAGCTTGCAACAAATAATAATAATATGTTTAAAAATAGATAAAAGACCCCAAAAAACAGTGGGAAACACTCAGCAACTGTAGATGTTGTTGATACCTACTTGGGAGTAGGATGATGATGTGGCGCTTTGGCTACGCTTGGCTTTCAAAATAGACGACGACTGCAACAGTAGAATCGGAATTCGAATCGATGATTGAAGAAGAACGTGAAGCGTGTTTATTATTTAAATAGTTAAGTCATTTTGTGTAATCGAACAACTGCGCAGTTTTGCCCTTTGTAAGCCGGGCCTAATAAGCGCCTTTCAAGAGTTTGCACGATAACGAAATTCGAAACCCTTCTCCAAACCGGAGGCCCATTGAGCTCTAATTACACTTGAGCTTCGAGGCTTATTGAACTGACATTTAAAACCCGGCATCTAATTATGCAGCCATCTCCAAGCGGACTTCAAGTGCTTGGCAGCGCATGTCTAAACACAAAAAACTTCCGCCGATCGGACAGGAAACCCGGAGTCATAGTCAAAGCCCCACCAACCTATGAGGCAGTAAAACTTTGCATTAATTAAAAGTAAAAAGTGATTGAGAAGCTTAAAGATGCTTAATTGTAAATAAATCATATAGCCCGCCGCTAAGTGAAAAATATGGTGTTTATAGGAATGTTGCGACTGGGAAATACCTTTTTATTGAAAAAAATGCTGAAAGTGGGAAAATTGAGATAAAGGTTTTCTGAGATAATCATTGGAATTTAGACAAAATTCCCAAATTCTTTAGTGTTCTTTAAGATTTTAGAGAAAAGTAAACCTTTCTTTACTATAAAAAAGCCTCTCCAAAGATCTTTTCGATGTCTTATACATTTTGTAGACCTAAAAGATCGTTAGAATTTTATTTTTTATATTTATACAATTCTTTTACACCCTCTTCTGAAGTTATATGAAAAAGATTAAAAGTTGTTGATAATTTTACGGACAAAAATCGATTTAAAATCGATAAACATAGATGTGTTTATCTTTAATGCAGATTACTTGCTGAAATTCTAGAGTTAACTAGAAGCAAACCGCCTTTGCCATCAAGATAAGTTAAATCGAAACCAGATTTTAGGCATTCTTTGCTACCCAAAATACCTCTGAAGAAACCCATAATAAACTCGAGTGGCAAAAAATGTATCTTTAAGCTACTCAAACACTCGACAGGCAATGTGAGCTCGAAATGCCACTTGAAGCTGGCCCCAAAAGGGTTCTGAAAAGAAGCAATAATTTATGATGGGTAAGACCCGTTGAGCTATTAGATAACTAATTGAGCAATGCGGCAAACATACAATTAATGATGTCTCCGCATATCTGTATGTATCTCCCCGTATCTCGGAGAAGTGCGAATTTGAGCGACGCGTCGATAATGAACTTTATATTGCCGCCACTGGCTGTACGATTCTGAAGCTGAGTAAGAAACCGGACAGGTGAATCCGAGCACGAATCGCACATCTTCATTCAGTTCGTAGTTCGCTGAGATCTCTCAGTTTATGCAAAACGTAAAAAGCCGAGCTTGGAGTTAGTATATAAGCCAGGGGGTCCGAGATATTCAGTTATTAATTAGTAGCGCGCCAACGGAACAGAACAGTGAAAACGTAGCCATATATCTGGATATCTTTAAACCACAATGAAGTGCTTCATATTGGCTGCCACCCTGATGCTGGTAAAGGCAGAGACCACTTTGCATAATTAAGCTAAAATTTACGATCACTGAAGATCACTCTGAATGGGAGATCTATTCAATTAAAATCCGGCTTGTGACTCCATAAAATGTCAACTGTGATGCTGATCAGTGCAAATATACAAAAGTTATACAATGTGAAAAAATATTAAGCAAATCTTAGCTGGGCATTACATGCGACCTGATGCGCGACTTTAATCAATAACTAAAAATGACATCATCTCTTATTTTGTGTGCGATCTTTAGAATTGTGTGCCTTGTTTTTGAGGCTTGTCTTACCTTTTGGAGCTTTGCTTTTTTGGCTAATCAATTTCACGCTTTGCTTCCATTTACAGGCCACCCTAGCCAGCGGCGAGAACATCTTCAAGATCAACATAACGCCCGAGGAGGCTCAGCAGTTCCTCCAAAGCTCCCAGTTGCGCGGCATTGGTGACATCGAGTATGCCCCGAAAACTGGCGAGAATCCGCTGCCCGAGGCCCGGAATGAGAAGGGAGAGTTCGTCTACATGGGCCGTGTGATTGAGCACCCGGAGGACTATGTGGAGGAGCATTACGACGCCCACCAGTACCACGGTCAGGATGGTCTGGGTCAGTTCGCCTATGGCTACAGGGACTGGAATCAGGGCAAGAACGAGAAGCGCGATGAGACCGGCAAGGTGACCGGTTCGTACAAGTACGTGCAGCCACATGGCCGTGACTTTGTGGCCACCTATTATGCCGATAAGACCGGTTTTCATGTGGAGGACAACCGTCCCGCTCACCTCAAGCTGCCGGCCACCAAGACGCCGGCCGTGCTCAAGGCCGAGGAGGAGCACTTTAAGCTGTGGGGCGAGCTGGCCGCCGCTGCCGGTCACAATCCGGATCCCTATGCCGCCGAATACCAGACCGCTGAGGGTCGCTACCAGCCCACCGAGCAGGAGCAGCAGCCCTATGTCCACGAGGAGCCCCCATATGTTCCCGGGCCCGAGGAGACCGGCGAGCCCAAGGGCTTCTTCTATGCCTTCGACTACAATGTACCGCTGTTGCGCAACAAGGAGGAGCGTGCCGAACTGGAGCGCCTGCGTGCCGTCAACAACCATGACGAATGAAGGGTCTAGGGGATCCCTACAGATCCTGGAGATCTATTGTATAGGTTGTTCTGTAGAAAGTAGCACACACACATCCAAGTATCCCACATATTTATTAAATCCTTATTCGCAAAATAAATAGCAGATTTTACAACATTTTTCATCGGTGATTTTTTTTAGTAATAAGAAATTATTTTCATAGATTCTACTATTGGAAATATTCTTTTTTCAGCAATAAGTTCCAGCTATAAATATAATGTTGAATTCATAAAAATATATCCCTCTTCAAAATCCTGAAAATCCTAGATCCTAGGATCTAGATTCTTTCTTTATCGAGTTGCTTGATTTTGAAGCTTTAACTTGTGTTTCATCATCGATCCTCGCAGATCCTGAAGATCCGTTCTTTAATTTTATCTGTGAAAAGTATTGAATTCTTTCCTAAATAAAACAAATCTGTACACTTTTGTCAAATACGTTCTTTTTATTATTACATACATATACAATATAAAAATGTGAGTTCTTGTGTGTTGGGTTTCCTCCCTCGCTAGTGTGTGTTGTGTAGAATTCTTCTGGGCTGTTCAGCAAATCTCCAGATATCTTGAATTAAATATTTCATGCTGCTGAAACTTACATAGCCTTATTCCAGTGGCATATTCTTTATTTATCGTTTAACTATTCCAACTTTTTTATAATAAATGTTTGAACGGAAAACATCAATTATAATTCTTTTAAAATTTACAGAAATGGATTTAAGATTTAAAAAAAAAAATGTAAAAAAGGTACTTATCAGTGCAACAATGTAGTGTCGTAACCCCTTAAGAAAATATACTGCAATTCGCTATAGAAAACATAAAATACATTAAAAATATTTTTAAAAAATTTAAAAACCATGCTTTTTAATATTTCTAAGGTGAATTATTAAACTAATTTTAGGTTTGTCCAATGTACATTTACGAAAAAGAACATGGTTGTATAGGCTAAATGTGTTCTATGCCAATGGAATTAGGTTATTTGTGAATCCCAATTAATTTTTTGGGAAATATATTTTCAAATTATTTAGCAGCACATCAATATTTCTAAAGAAATTCTAGAGATTTTAAAGAACAGCCCTCACTTTGCTATTCGGCACGCATTTTCATCATAATTTTCTTGCACCGCCTTTCTCTTTTCACGTAAAATTATTGCTTTTTTGCTCTTCGCTTAGAAGACTTGAATCTTAAACTAGTTTTTAATTTGTAATTATATAGTGTGATTCTGTTGATGTTTCTTGATGTGGTTGTTGTTGTTGTTGTTGGGTTGGTGGTGCTATAATTTAATACTAATTTTACACGAGCATTTCTCTCATTTACAACCAGTTAAAAACTAGCATATACTTTAGGGTTCTTCTCATCCATCGCCCACGATCCGTGGATCCTCCGATTCGGGGACTCGTTCCAACTCACAATTAAGGAAACTCTAGGTTTAGGCAATCAATTTTGATTAATTCTCATACATCTTTACTTGTATGGCACCTAACCGAAAAAAAAACTAAGAACGAAAGAGAACAAAAAAACACAAAAACCAAAAGAAAAAGTTTTTGGTGTTGCATGTTCTTGGAGCTTACTTGGTGTTTGTTTTTTTTTTTAGTTTTGTTTTGCCTAGCAAACACAAAATTATATTTTATTCGGTATTCTGTATACGTTGTGTATGTGTTTTGGGTTTGTTTTCTTCAAAATAGTATTTTCGATGTGGAAACAAAATTAGATTTTCGAATTGAATCACAATTGAAATTTCGTTCATTTATGGAAATTGCAATATATTTGCATATAGATGTTAATTATATATATTTTTATATGGCAGCATTGTTCAGTCCGATATTGCAGTTGAAACTGTTTTTAGTTTTTTTGTTTTTGTTTTCCCCTTTTAAGTTGGGTTCCCGAATTATGTATTATTCGAATTTTTGTGGTTTACTCTCTCTACACTCTATGTTGCTCTATGTTTACGATTCGTGAATGGTTTCGTTTGAAGTTGAGGGTTCTCGGGTGTTAGCACAAAACAATCAAAAAACACATTAAGGGGGCTCAGGTAAGGGACATTCCATCAATAGTTTCAATTACAACACAGTAAACACGCACGGAAAATAAATAAAAAAGGGGAAACACACTCAATGGAAGAGGAGTTAAAAGTTAAAAGTTAAACTTTAAACACAAATAAAACAAATTAATAAAGACATGGCGGATCTGTGTATACGAGTTCTCGTGTCGGTATCCTGGTATACTTTTAGGTACATAAGTTAGTTGTTGCTACATATATATAGAGCCGTCTCTAAAACCGCGCCCATTCTACAGCCCTCAACTTCAAAGCGTTGGAGATCAATCGATCGAGGGTGCTGTGGAGGAGGAGGTGGTGGAGGGATCTGCGAGGATTATTCGTAATACTTTTGCATGGCTTTTTGTGATCATGGATGTGAAATCAGGAATGGAGCTAGCTAGCTGTTAGCCCAAGATGTGATGAGTAGTGAGTTGTGTGCTGGGATGTTTTTGGCGCATGAGTTTCTCTTGATTACAACTTGATTATTTGTTAAATATACTTGAATTCTGGCTGCTCGCTCTCTCTTTTTTTGGGTCTTGTTGTATATAAGGCAAACTCTGTGTATGCGAATCTCATACATATGTATATTGAACTATGTAAATACGTTAATCATTTTGTCAGTTGCGTAAATGCCGGGGGAAGATCCTTGGGAGAAGCGCTGTCTATATGAGCTGGTGAGCATGGCACAACTGTCTCTGATTTCTGTTCTCTGGTCTCTCAATGGCTATCCAAAAAATGTGTGTTTGTGTGTGTGTGAGTGTGTTGTGTTTTGTATACTGTATATATAAATCTTGTATATGCTACACGACTCCCTCTCTCTCTGTATCTATTCACGACTCTAAGCCCTAAGGGACGCTCGGCAGATCCTTGCACTGACGAGTTCCTAGCTCTCCCACTTACCTACGAGATTTGTGTTCAGGATTCTGGGTCTCTCTACTTGGCCGCCGCTGCCGCTGCTGTGGCATTGGCCGCCGGCGACACTTTCAGCTTGATAAACATACTGTTGTTATCGCTATTGCTGCCGCTGTTCAGGTCCAGCTTCTGCACCTCGCACTCCAGATTATTGATGCAATTCTTCTCGTACTGCGTGGTGGTGCCATTGTCCGAGGCAGCGGCGGCCTTCTCCACCGGCGGCTGTTCGCTGGGCGCCACCTTCTTATCCTTGCTGCTCTTTTTGAGGGCATTCAGCAGGGTTTTCTCTTTGCTCTTGCCTTCCTTGTGACTGCTGTCCTTGTCCTTGTGCTTGTTGTTCTTGAAGCGCGGGAAGATGCAGCCATTGGGCAAGAAGCCGCCCAGCTTTTCCTTCTTAGCAGGAGCGGCAGCAGCAGCAGGTGGTGTTGGTGTGGCAGCTGGAGCAGGAGCAGGTGCTGGAACTGGAGCTGGTGCTGTATGGGGTGTTACATTTGGCGCGGGCGTACTGGCTCCATTTGTGGCAGCTGCCTTTATCTCCGTTTCGGTCTCCACATTTGGGTGATTGTCCAGCCCAGTGGCTGCTCCATTCAGCGAGCTGCCCGCATCTGTTTGATCCACACAAGCTTCCTCTAATAGTGCAGCTGGCTGCTGCTCCTGCTGTTGCTGCTCTGCCTGCTCACTGGCCACCTTGTTGTCCAGCTGCTGGGCAAACACAGCCAGGGTGATGCCATTACCGTTGCCATTGCCATTGCCGTGCTCTGCCAGCAGCGACTCTGGGTGAGCCGGTGGCGAGCCGGCCTCGTTGTTCATCGCACTGGAACCGGCACTGGCCGCACGCGTTGCATCTGGCGACTTGGGAAACATTTGTTGCGTGGTGATGTTCTGGTAGTGCTGTTGCTGACGCTGCTGCATCATTTGCTCCTCCCGTTCGCGATCTCGCTGCGCCTGCACTGCATTCCATACGTCCTTCAGCTCGCCGGAGATGTCGCGATCCTTAAGTATTACGGCGTTTCTAAAGGTTTGTTGGTTTTTTATTAGTTAAAGTTTACTAGGAAATGGCCAAGTTTTTACCTGACTAATTTCACGCCCGGATTCATAGCCTCCACAAAGTCACACATCAGCTCCACCATGGCACGCCGCTCCTCAGGGTCTTTGCTGTGACGTCCAGAGTCCTTGAGCACCTCTGGGTTGGCCATGACGGCAAAGACAATGGGAGGACTGCGTGGGCTGCCAGGTGGCACCTGAAAGGATATGATTTTTAAGTAATTAAACATGCCTGAAGTTTATTCCCGTGAAAACTTACGCGCATGCCACCGTAAAGAGGAATGGGATCACTGGGCTCCTGCGGTATCACAATGCGTGTCCAGCTAAGGACGTTGATGAAGAGCTCCTCTCCGGCTTCCGTTGTGGTGCGGATGCACATATGCGGCTGCGGCGGGTTCTTGAAGTGGCGATAGGCCCGCGAGTGCCGGTAGCTGTGCGGCGGCGGTGAGGAGTTCATCAGTCCTATTCCCAGTCCCTGGATGCCACCGTTGTTGCTATTACCCTCCAGCTGCATTTGGTTGTGATCCAAGCTGCTCATCTGCAGCTGTGTCTCCATGTCGATGTTATTGTTGAAGCTGTTGTTGGATGTCGTGGATGAATTTTCATCGAGGGCAGTTGTGTTGTTGGTTTCCTCGCTGGGCGGCGGTTGCTGTTGTTGTTGCTGCTCTTGGGCGGCAGCTTCCGCCTCAAGTTCCGCCGCAGACATGGCTCTGGGATTGTATAACTTGGCAGTCTTAAGTTTAAGTAGTTTCAATAGAAATCCGTAGTATCCTTGTTTCCCTTTTGATTTTTCTTTTGCTACACGGCGAATTCCAGCCCAGCCGTGTTTTTCGTCCTCTTTGTTCTACCACGCACTCACACCTGCACAATAGCTCGCTCTCTCTCTCCCTCTTTCTTTCTCTGTAGCTTGCTCTCTCCCTCACTGCCTCCTTACAACATTATTATTGTGGGGCTCCTTGGGTCCTAACTTTTGACCTTTCGCGTAATTAATGGACGTGTCTGCATATTAGGGGCAATGGCGAACGAACTATTCCCTCCGGTTGAAACCAAATATCCTTCCAGATCACAAACTCAAAGCGGAGAGTTTTTATCTGGCACGCACACCACTGCAAACACAAACACCCCTGTACGTACAAGTGGGAGTTGGTTGTCGTCGCCTGCTGGTGCGCCGAAGGCGGGGGAGCGGAAGATGAAAGGATGAGGTGAAAACACGTAAATGCGAAAGTTCAAAGCCTTTTCGGTGGACCACTTACACATTTCTCTGCTTTTCATTTATAATAATCACTTTTCCATTGTGCACAAACACAAGCACAACCGCAAACGCATACATATACATACTTATGTACACACACAAGATGCGTTTTCCATTCCGTCTCTCCGCATTCACATATTTCCCATGTCCCGAACGAGAGTCTGGCCGCGCGCTGCGCTGATTTTTATATTTAGCTTTTTAGCAGCTTTTCATGGCAGAGCGGACGCACGGGAAAACAGCCGATTTTTCCGACAACGTCCAACATAAACAAAAAACTAATGGAGCAGTGGTGCCAGATTGGGGGCGACGATAATCTAAGCGTTGCCATATGCAATTTCCTCGCAAGGTATGGCAGCGCCAGTGTTTGTGTGATTAAAGGGTGACCAGGTGACAGAATTTCGGCAGCAGAGTCAAATTTTAATCTGGCAACAGTGTTCCCAGGTTAGGGGTTTTCCCCCTAGATTTAGGGGTTTTTTGATGTCCTAGGGG
>JAEIIJ010005230.1:0-16338 GCA_018904815.1 Drosophila ogumai
AAACCTTTATAGATATTTATATATTAAAATAAAGGTTACTTCGTATTTAATGTCTAGTTTCCCAATTAAATTATATTAAATCAATTAGATGTATTTGTATATTTTTAATATTTTTCAACAAAGTATTAATGGAAAGGAAATGGTATATACTTAAAGAACACCTTTTTTTTGTACTGCCTTGCTTTATTTTGATTTAATAAAACTACAAAATAGATACAACCTTCCCATGGACACTTTTTTCCTGCACATAAAAAATGTATAGAAACTGAGCTCATCCGGAGCAGAGGTAAGTTCATCTTTCGCCAGGCCCAGCTGTTGCCTAAGCTCGGTTTCACAGCCCCGAGACCCGGACTCAGTGTCAGTTTACGGCGCTGGGATATCATGTCAGCGCTTTGACTGGCATTTAACTTGCCCTTGTCGCCTTGTTTTATCCAGGCTGCAACATTTAAAGGGCTTAAAACTTTAATTAAAAGGACCGCCCGTGCGAGGGAACCCTGAGGAGGCACAGCTGGGCCACAGCCTTGGCAGCGTTTTGCTGGCTGTTAGCATTTGATCTATGTGCTGACAGCGTGGCTGGGAGCTAGCTGGTTCCCAGTGCATTCCGTAATCGGATACTTTTATTGCTGAAAGGATAAACCGCAAACAGCTCGGCACGGCCATCACATAATACATTTTATAAGAATTTTTTTCGTACCCCGCTCGCCGCGCATAAGCAGCTTAAAGTCGCGCTCTGCCTGCATCGAAACTTTACGACAGTTGTAACGATTCCTTTCTTTTGTTTCAGAAGGAAGTGTCGTCCTGGGCTGATCTCTCATATAAAAATATTCCTGGCTGGCAATAAAATTGATGGATTCGTTGCGCGCGGCGCTCAATAAAAAATGTTGCAGTGGAGCCTAAGCTGGAGTATCAGAAATGCATTAAATTTGTAAGCGTTCCTGATTCCCAGACAGGAAGTCCTGCTTTGCACACCTTCAGAGATAGCGACTAAGCACATTAAAGCGTTAACTGGGCATTATTCAAATGGCGGCCACAGTAAGCACATTAAATGGGATTATGCATGGGCAATAAACGCGCCGCCGAGTATCCCATTTATTACATATGCAAACTCGAAGGACCTTTGCTACTCGCAGCCGATCCTCGCCAGATATTCTTGGTGGTGGTGGCATCGGAAAGGGTTACATCATCTGCTGTCTGCTGTCTGATGTTCGTTTTGCAAAATCCCTTTTGTCTTCCAAAAAGAGTCCTGAATGCAGTCGTCGTTGCATCTTAAGTAGCTGCCGAACATAAAGGGGTTGAGTATTGGCGAAAAGGGTTGAGGTTGAGACCCCTATCCTGCCACCGGGTGTTGCAATAAAATGTTTACAAATTTCTGCAAAATGATTTTGCATGTGCCAAATTGAATGGTGAAAAGTTCTCAGTTGATTTATCGCTCAATGAGCTTGTCCCGATGATGGCTTGATCAAATGGCTGGGAAAATCTGGAGAGGAGTGAGTGCATTTTCCTTAGCATATGAACACGTATTTGCACATTAATCAAAATTTAATTGGAAGTTTACTTGACTGAGCATACATTAAAGTGAATGTTTAGAAATAATTTGAGCTTATTTACGGCTTAAATAATAGGTCTTAGTTGGTAATATTTGTATTGTAAATGAATTTTCCTTTTGGGTGTATTTAGTCTGAAAATAATGTAATATTTTAGATTTACAAGCTGTTTTCCTTCACATTTAAAATTATACATATTTTTAAACACATATTTTGTTAATTTTTTAAGTTATGTAGACCCTTTGCTGCTAAAATGTTTCACTGGGGCGATTTTTAGCTTGGAAATAATAAAAAATTCTAGATGTATATGCTGTTTTCCTATACAGGTAAAATGATATATATTTTAAAAGCTATATTTAGTGTTATTTATTTTTACATTTGGTAGCAATGATGGATTGAACATTCGGTCCTCTGATCAAAAATTCAAACTGAAAGTTTATTAAAAAGCAGCTTTGCGATATTAGTTTCCTTTCTTGTTAATATATATTTTTTTTTTACTTATTTACAAGATTTTGAATGATTAACGAGCTAAATTCGTACTTGAGAATTACAGTGCAATATAGCAGTGCTTTTTTAAATTTTTTTTAACAATATAGTAAATAAATATTTAGCTTTAATAAAATGTGCATCCGTATAAAGTAATTAATAGTTTATTCTTAAAAAAAATTACCTACAATATAAAGCCTATAGTAACCTATCTGGGGATCCTCTTCTCTCACCATTAATGAACCTAAGATCTTTTTAAGTTTCCCTCACGGAATCCCAATACTAAACTCATTAATCTATGTTGAATGAAATTTGAATAGTCAAACCCTTTGGGTCATAATGAAAAATGATCCCAATTGAAAAATGACGCCCAATGCAGCAGCTCATATGCAAATTTAGCCTAAAGATAAAAAGGCGAGAAGACAGATTGTAGAACGCAGAGAAATGCATTTCTCGATATTCGCGCATTAATTACAAACGCAATATTTACAAAACAAATGTGTCGCTTTATGCAGGGAAAGGGAGGAAAGTAGGGGACCTGGAGGAGTGAGGCAGCTGTCCGCTGTCAACCCCTTTTGGAGTGACAAAAATTACAAAGATTACAACTTAATTTCGACTTTTCAGCCCCTCGGGTTGAGTGCCGCCGGACGGGGCATTTACATACATAAATCTAAGATCTCCTTGGGTTTCTTCTTCTATGTCACTTCTCTGTTGTGCTGGAAAAGACACTCGAAAATGGTTGAAAATATTTTGTCTGCCATTGTGTAGAGGAAAAACCCCTTCTTGAGATTCAGGTAAGTTCTCGGCATTTGCATTTCCCTCTGACAGCAACTCTCCTTTGTCCTTTCACACCTCCTCGCGGGAATGGGTTTGGTTTTTTGAGAAACTTTACTTCTCTTGGCAGATCTCACACTCCACTGCGTTTGTAAATATTTTGATTGCATTCGGTGGGATTTTTCATCTTCGGGGGATCTAGAGTTCCTGGACTGGAGCAGCGCCAGTTGCCAGTTGCAGGCACCAATTAGCAGAGTTGCCGGGCAGACGCACTCACCTGTGGCCAACTGTTTGCGCCCTGGTACCTGCATCGGCCAATGCCTCAGGGCCAAATCAAAATTGCAGCCAGCACTTCCTTTGGCTTCCTTCAGCTACCCCTCGGGTTTCACACGTTATTCACTGAGCATAAAGCGGCGCGTATTTAGGCCAGGAAAAAAACAGAGAAAATGAAATGAAAAACACAAGGGGGAAGACCAGCAGCAAAACAATGCTACCAACACACAATCCACTTGACCAAGTCGCTGCCGAGTCTAGATGCCAAAAAGCCAAGTCGCCGAAGCGTTGGATTTGTAACGTATTTTCCGTTTATAACTCGGAAAAAAGAGGGCTCTCAGGGGACACTTCTTTAATTGTTGAGACTGTTAAAATTTACGCTGCGCCTTCGACTTTGTCTTCGTTTTCTTCTCCTTATAAGATGTACGATAAAACGCATTTTCCCAGACAATTAAAACGAGGGGAAACTCGCAGCGCTGCAGTCTTTTAGTGGCAATAGAATAGAAGTTCTTGATCGCCATAAAAGATATAAATATCTTGCTCCTTGATGGTCCCGCAATGCGAGACAGTGGGTTAGCAGAGTTCTCTGGGTAAACCAGGAGCTGTCGCTGCTATCTTTTGGTGGTCAAAAGGAGCAATCAGAAAGGAAGAAGCATATTAACGTTAAATAAGGGTCCAGGAAGGCAACTTAAATGACAAAGGAAGTCCGGGGATATTATAGATAAATGAAATTAAAGATATAAATATTTTTGAATTGGATAAAAAAACATTCCAATGCTAAATGTATGTGTAAATCTTTAAAATATTTATTAATTTATTAAATTAAGACTACACGGAGGATTTGAAATGTGTTTTAAATATATGTTAAATATAATAAGCGTATATATAAATACAACAATTACACTTTAATGAATTAAATGTTTTTTTTTTTTTTAATATAAAAACCTTGAATTGGCCTACAACTCAAAATTCAACATTAAAGACATATTAAACATATAGTATTTTGGAAAAAAAAGTACCTCAAATGTACATACATATTTTGAGAATTTTCCTAAGCTCTAAAATAATTTATCTTCAAAAGAATTACTACGAAGGACTAAAAAATTTTTAACAATATTTTAAAAGTCTAAAAATCTATCTGAAACAAAATAAAGTTAGCGTTTAATTTTAGATTGTTTTTTCTAATACTTGAACGTAAAAATCAGAGTTAAAAAATGTATATAATAAAATAACATTTAAACCTTAAATAACGTTGCAGCAAAAACTCTTTTAAATTTTTCTTGAATTTGTATTCTTTTAAAATTTTTTTTTTTTAAATGACCCTACAAAAAAACATTTGCCAAATTACGAAATAAGCATTTCTACCCTTCGATTCGATGACAGCACCGAAATTAATAGTGCCAGCCATTATTTTTCCTTTTTCGAGTTTTCATATTCAAATTACATTCCTAAATTGATTAATGGGTGAAAAATTTGCATAGGAATGCGATGTGCCATATGTGAGGAGGCTTAATTAAGGCAGAGGTACGAGGACGCATCCCCGAATCCCTAAATGCATTCTCTCTCTCTCTCTCTGTATTCAGCAGGCACGCGATGCAGGATATTTCGGTGGACAGATGGGCAGCAAAGGACACCCCCACATCGGATCAGTATGCTAATTTGTCCAGAATTCGAGGCATTACCACGCGACAAGGACACACCGCACGCGATAAAGTCCGCGGCTAGTTTTCGTTCCTAATCGAGATCGGGCTAAAATTAGAGCACTAAAAGGAGCGACCAGAGGGAGAGAAGGGAGTGAGTCTAAAACGGGAGCGCAGTATTTCGCGCAGCTGTGACTCTAAATTAAAATGCATTTTACGCAACTGCTCCTCGACGAGATCCGGGCTTTAGATCCTGCAGCTGTTTTCCCCCTCGTATTTTTCCGTATTTTCCTAATGGCACGCTCTCAACACTTGAAAAGGACACCCCCGCCAGGACCGGTACTCCTGGGTTTTTCGTGGAAATTTACGCATTTTCATGCTCGACTACCGTTGAACAGAGAGGACGGCCGAAAATAGATTAGCCGCTCTCAAAGGATATTGAACTCGAAACTGGAAAGTGCCGAAAGGGACGGCCCAAGGACTCGGCTGTGGGTCAGTTGGACAATCGCCGAAGGGCGCGCGTGCCACGATCTGAGTTTTCTGGCCCAGGATAATTGCCTCAAGTGCCGACAGATTGATGGTTCCGTTGGTTCACTGGCAGGATATATTTCAATTGAGAGGCGAGGCCAGATAAAGTGTGTAATTGTTGTTTTTAAAAATAAATAAACCAGCTTTCGTAGTGAAATTTAATTTTATTTAATCTTCCTTAAGTTTATTTAAGTTTTGGTAACTTCTGTTCTAAAAATGTGCAGTTTAATATGATAGAACTATTTAAAAATATAAGAAAATATATAAACATAATTAAGAAATAATACAAATTTGCAAATATGTTTCCAAAGTCTATGTATGTATGTTATTCATTTTATAATAGAAAATAATATATTTACATAGATTTGCATGGCTTAGTTATTTTTAGCTAAGTTTTTATAAAGTTAAATTAATTTTAAAATTCTTCAAAAAGTGCGCCCAAAAGAAATTATGCAGCACTACTTTGCTGAGGTGTTGCCTGACGGCTAGAAAAAGTAACTTTATGCATGTTGCCACCCTTTAGAGGTTAAGAAATATCAATGTTCGCGGGCAATCGATGTTTTTCGATGTTTTAAAAATCAACATCAATAGTGTTTTGAAAAATAAGTCAATTATATTTAACTCATATACATATAAACAACATATTTCTCTTTTTCGGAAAAGTGTCAAGAGTTCACAGAAAAATTGTAAAAGTTTTTTGAAGTAGAGGCCGTCCAAATGTGATTCCTTCAAGTAATACATATATTGGCTACAGCTGAAACGAAATGTAGCAATAGGTAATTTTAACTAATACATATGTATATATATTTCTACTTGCCTGTCCACTGTTTTTTGTTTTTTTAATTAAAGAGTTTCGCGACAGAGCGGGCAGCGTGGTAGCACGGAGAAATAAGCGATCATGTTCAGGCAAACAATGCAGAAAATGTGTCCGCATTTGGTTATGGCAGGCTGCTCGAAGGGCAGCAAACAAATTGGGCAAGGGAGAGACAAGTGCGGATGAACTGGTGCTGGTCCTTTCCCAGAACCCTTTCCCGATGACGATCCTGATCCGGCGGCGTTTCCCCCTGACTTGTTGGTCTGTGTATTTTGCGATGAAGACATCTTTTTTCTTTTTAATCGAGTGCTCTGAGATTTAAGAAATAAAAAAATATACGTCTGACAACGTGTTTTGACAAGCAATAAGAAATAGTTCCATTTCTCATTGGTTCTATTTAGAAACAAAATGAATTATTTCAGTTAGGGGGCCCTACACACTTTGGGACATTGACAAAAGCTGCTAAAAAAAATATGAATGATATGTTTATGCAAAAAAAATGCAGAAATATCTTGTTCCTTTCTTTATAGTGGGTTATTTTATAAACAAGATTCTTGGGCTAAACTTAAAATGTTCGCGGACATCGATGTTTTTTATGTTTAAAAACATCGACATCGATAATCAGCAACCAATATCGATGCTGTCATCGATGTTTCTCCACCTCTATTAGTATTAGTGTGACCATTGTACAATAAGAACATTTCAGCCTCCCCGGCAGCCGGGCACACTAAAACACTCTATATTGCAATTTGGATCGTGCTTCGACCTGCGAGTTGAGTGTTCTGTATTTGACCCTGACCATTGTGCAATAAAGCCGGAATCTACTCCGGGCCAGCAGACAGACCGTAAAACGAAGGCAAAACCACTTGGCCAGACGTTCCGTTCTCCCGTGTTTGCGCGTGTTGTGTCCGTGTCCCATTGTGCGTGTGGGTTTGTGTCGCAGTGTGCGTGAGAAGTGGTGTAGTGTGCGTGTGCGAGGGGTGAGCGGGGCAGCCGCAACAGTCGCATTTTCGCAAATATTCTCGACAGTTCTGTGAAATGGCATCGAGCGGTCAGCAATTGATGGCCGATTCACCGGCCTGCAGCAGCTCCGACGGGTCTCCGCTGGCCAAGAAGCGAAGATTGGGGCTGGCAACGGCCGAGAACGAGGAAGCCGGCGCTGCGACGAGCAGCAGCAACAACTACGAAAATCACGACAAAGCAGGCGGCGTTGACATTTCGAGCGAGACAACAACAGAGCAGCAGCTGGAGCTGTGTGTATCGTCGTCTACCTCTGACACGTGTGCTCTGAATGCGACGGCGAAGCGAGCGAACGAAACAGCGGCGAAAGCGAACAGCGACGACGTTAGTACTTCGTCAGCAGTGGAAAAGGAAAGTAGCAAGCGCCCGGAGAAGCGGAACAACCTGGACACCGAAGCCAACTCAAGCTCCTCCAGAAGCAGCTCTAGTACCACCGCCAACAACAACGTCAGCTCCAGTAACAGCAATAACAATAGCAACAGCAGTAACAGTCGGCATTTAGGAGCTAGTAGCATGGCTGCCAATAATGCCGCCGCCGGCGGAGACATCGATGAGTCGCTGTACTCGCGCCAATTGTACGTCCTCGGGCACGATGCCATGCGCCGGATGGCCAACTCGGACATCCTGCTCTCTGGCCTGGGAGGACTGGGGCTGGAGATAGCCAAGAATGTGATTCTGGGCGGTGTGAAATCGATCACCCTGCATGACACAGCAACTTGTGGGGTATGTGTGTTCCGTTACGCAGCAGCGGTGGCGGGGGGAGTGGCGAAAAAATCGATAATTTTCCTTCGACAAAGCGGAGTGCGCGGGAAATGCACAGAGGAAAACTAACGGGGGGTGCAAACCCTGGCATTGTGATTCATACGCGGCCGCTTTTCCAGAGATTTTCGCGCGAAATTAGGTTAGGTTAGCTTCTCGGTTCTAGCCTTTTCTCTTGCAAAAAAGAAAAAAGTAATTCGTTTTTCTTTCTTTTTCTATTTGCGACAAAAGTCTGCGCCATGCGAAAAGTGTGCGAACGAGACCACTATAGGGTGTTGAATATTTGTGTGTGTGCGCGCATAGCGGTCTGGAAATGTTTTTGCATTCCGCTTTGCTGCCGTCTTTCGCTTTTGTTTTATACTTGGAAACGCAACAAATACTCTTTTGTTAGTCATAACCGCCGCCTCCGTCGCCCCCTCCTCTTGCCTCTGGCCAATTTCATCACCACAATGCAATTTATTTTGGATTTTAATTCTAATTTCGTTCTGCCTTGCAGCTCCAAGACTTGTCATCGCAGTTCTATCTCACCGAGGCCGACATCGGCAAGAACCGTGCGGAGGCCTCTTGCGCCCAGCTCGCCGAACTTAATAACTATGTGCGTACGCTCACCTACACGGGTCCACTTACGGAGGACTTCCTGCGCCAGTTCCGCGTCGTGGTGCTCACCAATTCGGATGCCGCCGAGCAGCAAAGGATCGGCCAGTTCGCCCACGATAACGACATTGCTCTGATCATCGCCGAAACGCGCGGCCTGTTTGCCAAGGTGTTCTGTGATTTCGGGGAGAACTTCACCATCTACGACCAGGATGGCGCCCAGCCGGTGTCCACCATGATAGCCAGCATCACCCACGACGCTCAGGGAGTGGTCACGTGCCTGGATGAGACCCGACACGGCTTCAACGACGGCGACCACGTCACCTTCTCTGAGGTGCAGGGTATGCAGGAGCTTAACGGCTGCCAGCCCATCAAAATCACCGTGCTGGGACCCTATACCTTCAGCATCGGCGACACCAGCAAGTTCGGCGAGTACAAGAGCGGCGGCGTGGCCACGCAGGTGAAGATGCCCAAGACGGTCAGTTTCAAGCCCCTCGCGCTGGCCACCGAGGAGCCCGAGTTCCTGATCTCTGACTTCGCCAAGCTTGATGCGCCTGCCACGCTTCATTTGGCATTTAAAGCTCTATCCTGCTATCGCAATGCCAACAATGGAGCATTGCCGCGTCCCTGGAACGACGAGGACGCCAACAAATTCCTGCAGCTGTGCCGGGACAGCAGTAATGGGGATATCGACGAAAAGCTGGTGCTGCAGTTCGCCAAGATCTGCTCGGGCAACATATGCCCGCTGGATGCGGCCATTGGCGGCATTGTGGCCCAGGAGGTGCTCAAGGCGTGCAGTGGAAAGTTCACTCCGATCTTCCAGTGGCTGTACTACGATGCCCTGGAGTGCCTGCCTACAGAAGGTGTGGAGGAGGCGGACGCCCAGCCGGTGGGCTCACGCTACGATGCCCAGATCGCCATCTTCGGCAAGAAGTTCCAAGAGAAGCTGGCCGATTCCAAGTGGTTCATTGTTGGAGCCGGCGCCATTGGCTGCGAATTGCTAAAGAACTTTGGAATGCTTGGCCTGGGCGTGGGCAAGGGCCAGATTTTCGTCACGGACATGGATCTCATCGAGAAGTCTAATTTGAACCGACAGTTCCTGTTCCGCCCACACGACGTGCAGAAGCCCAAATCGCTGACGGCAGCCGATGCCATTAAGCGCATGAACCCAGATGTAAACGTCACGTCCTATGAGCTGCGCGTCGGCGCTGAAACTGAGAAGGTCTTCTCCGAGGATTTCTTCGGCAAGCTGGACGGCGTGGCCAATGCTTTGGATAATGTAGATGCCCGTATCTACATGGATCGTAAGTGCATATTCAACCGCATCCCGCTGGTCGAGACCGGAACGCTGGGCACCTTGGGCAACGTCCAGGTGATCGTGCCCTTCGCCACCGAGTCGTACAGCTCGTCTCAGGATCCTCCAGAGAAGAGCATTCCGATCTGCACCCTGAAGAACTTCCCCAATGCCATCGAACACACTCTGCAGTGGGCCCGCGACGCCTTCGAGGGTGTCTTCAAGCAGAATGCCGAGAATGCTGCTCAATATATTGGCGACCCGCAGTTCACTGAGCGCATTGCCAAGTTGCCAGGCATTCAGCCCCTCGAGATTCTCGATTCCATCAAGGTAAGTATGGGTTTAATGAGCTCAAATGCGTAAACTATATTTAAGATTGTATGTTAACCTCATCTCTTTTTAAAAATCTACAGAAAGCCCTGATTGACGATAAGCCAAAGAGCTTTGCTCACTGCGTGGAGTGGGCCCGTCTCTATTGGGAGGACCAATATGCGAACCAGATCAAGCAGCTGCTTTTCAACTTCCCACCCGATCAGATCACCTCCAGTGGTCAGCCGTTTTGGTCTGGACCCAAGCGCTGTCCTGAACCGCTAGTCTTTGATGTGAACGACCCCATGCATCTGGACTACATCTATGCGGCCGCCAATCTGAGAGCGGAAGTCTATGGCATTGAGCAGGTGCGCAATCGCGAGACGATTGCCGAGTTGGTGCAACAGGTTAAGGTTAGTTTTTTCGCATGTAATTCAATAGGAAGACATCTCTGAATTGCTTGATTTTTAGGTGCCAGAGTTTAAGCCACGTTCGGGCGTTAGGATCGAGACTAATGAAGCAGCCGCCGCCGCCGCGGCTAACAACTTTGATGATGGCGAGGTGGACCAGGATCGTATGGACAAGATCATTACGGAGCTGATGAAGAACGTCGACAAGAGCTCAAAGATCTTGCCTCTGGAGTTTGAGAAGGACGACGACAGCAACTTGCACATGGACTTCATTGTGGCCTGCTCGAATCTGCGCGCCACGAACTATAAGATCCCACCGGCCGATCGTCACAAGTCGAAGCTAATTGCGGGTAAAATCATACCGGCAATTGCAACCACCACATCGGTGCTCTCCGGCTTTGCTGTGCTGGAGGTCATCAAGCTGATTGCCGGCCACCGCAATCTCGACCAGTTCAAGAATGGTTTTGTCAACCTGGCGCTACCGTTCATGGCCTTCTCGGAGCCGCTGCCCGCCGCCAAAAACACGTACTACGGCAAGGAGTGGACGCTGTGGGACCGCTTCGAGGTTACCGGCGAGCTGTCGCTGCAGGAATTCCTTAGCTACTTTGAGGAGAAGGAGAAGCTGAAGATCACGATGCTGTCACAGGGCGTATCCATGCTGTACTCGTTCTTCATGCCCAAGGCCAAGTGCTCCGAGCGCCTGCCGCTGCCGATGTCGGAGGTGGTGCGTCGCGTGTCCAAGCGCCGCATCGAATCGCACGAGCGCTCGCTGGTGTTCGAGATCTGCTGCAACGACGTCGACGGCGAGGATGTGGAGGTGCCCTACGTTCGCTACACGCTGCCCTAAGCCCATATATATTCTTAATTTAACCATTAAATTATTTTATGATCCCGTTTTGTCGTCCGGAGACACCTACACGCGCACCTCTAGGCAAGGAATGAAATGTCTTAGCTGTTTGAATTTTTATTTTAACCACAACACCACTACCCGAGGGATGGCAGGAACAAATACGAGGAGCAGCAACCCCGATCTAGAAATTAAATATAAATATATATTATGTGTGTATCCTCTAAGGAAAGGCAAATGAATTCGCAACATACGAAATACAAAGACTCGACTTAAAGCAAAACCTAACTACATCTGAAGAAACTCTCTGCTCAGCATAGTTGTAAACGAATGAGAATGAAATTACGGAGCACTGGAGGCGGACTTAAATCGCATTGAGTAATTGAAAATTGGACACTGTTCTTCAGCCCCGGCGGAAAATGTTCACATTTCACTCATATATTTTTTTTATATGAAAGTATAAACTAATTACATCATTGTATTAAACAAGGAAGGAAAACGGAGGAAAGCGAATGAATAAAGCTGTATATTTCATATGGTAATCGCACCGCGAGATGATGATGTCTTGGCTAATTTTGTTTATCACTTGGTGGCGTTTCAGTAATCCCATTTTTCCATTTCCCCAGCGTCAGTTCCAAACTTGAAATTGTAATGCATACTGCACAATAAGTATCTATCCATACGCTGCTGCCAAGTCAGTCAAGTCAGTTGGCAGAAAGTTACGTGACACAATTAAATATTTTATGCCCTCTCAAGACGTTTATGCCACTCGCACTCCCCGGAGGAGGTTGCTGCTTCTGCTGCTGCCACCGAAGTGCAATTGGCAAGTGCCGTAAAGTTGCGATGCAGCTTGAAGGCTCTGAAGGCGGAGGCGAAGCGGGTGGGCGTATTATAATTAAATATTACACGCAATGCAACTGAAGTATGGCCAAAGTTATGCAGCTCTGCGTCTTCCTCTTGGCCTTCTGTGGCTTTTCGTGAAACTTGCTTAAATTATTCAGATAATGAAACAAACAGGAAAGCGGGGCTGGGTGCGTGCGTGTGAGGGGAATTCAGACATGGCCGAAATGGATAGACACGGGAAACCCCACAGAGCTACGGGGAGAGGCTTTGCGTCTACTTTCGCCAAAGTACTTAGCCAGTTTTGGGCAGGCTAATCAAAGTTAACGATCCTCCTTTGTCTTGGTAACTAATCATTTTGTGATTTTTGGCAGTAGTTTAATGGGTTTCCTAGCCTTCCAATGCAGAGTTTCGGGTTAAACATTATTTGTTTAAAATACAAATATTTACGAATACAGATTGGCTTTTCTTCGTCCTTATAAAAATAATTACTATCCCAAATAATTTCTTTTTTTTTTTGACAGGTCTCATGGTTTCTAGTTTAAGATTAAGCTATTGAAAACCTTTTACTAAAATAAATTTATTGAATATATTTATTGTTAAACGGAATAAAAGTTTATAAATTCTTAATTATTCATTCATTAAATCAAACAAAATTCCTTCCTTTCAGTAATTTCCCATATTAGCCAGCAGAATGGGAATTTTTCCTCGCTCTCATTTAACAAGAAAATAGTCAATGCAAATATATAATTTAAATTGTATTTAAAATTCTTTGTTGTCAGCGTCGCTTTCTGCGTAAATCGTATGGATGAGCCACCAGCAAAAATTCAGATGCAAATCTCTACCCTTTTTTTATTTGTTAACGTGAAAGAATATAGTGTGCGTCAGTCAGGCAGTTGACAAGCGCCACAAAAACCAGAGGCTGTTGACTCATGGGAAAGAGAGGGTCGCTGGATCGCTTGATCTCTTTTCATTTTTGGGGAAGCACTCACCCATGGAGCCGCTTTCAGGTGTGAAAAAGAGCCAGCAGAAATTCATATGGCAAAACACTCGTAAATTTCAAATCGACTTTCAGGCTTATCTCGACTTTTGATCGAGCTAATGGGTCCGTCAGTTTTATATCGCGATGAGTTTGCCTCAGGGAAGGGCATTAACAGTTCGAACAGTCGAAAATTAAAGTCTTTTGTTTGATTCCCACAACCTGTTGGCTAATATCCAAAAAAATTGCGGCCTGTTTGTCATGCAAATCGGATGTGGAATTTTAATTTGTACTTGCTGCCATATTAATTGTGCTCCCTTTGCCATTGAGTGAGTGAATTCAATAAATTCTCAGTTGGCCGTGTGACACTTTCCGTGCGATAATGAGCCACAAACTCCGCCGAATGTGATTAATGAACATGTTAAATGGAAATCGTGAGAAGGTGACAGTGGAGGTGGAGGTGGAGGAGGCGCTGCCGTTTTCCCAGATGGACACATCAAGGCGAGAGGCAAGAGCAACGCTCGGAGCCAGGGAAAATCGGAGTGCATTGGATGCATATTTTAATTAATTACTCGGATACAGAGATACATCTGCCTGTTGTTGTTGTTGTGGGTTGTGGGTTGTGGGGGGGAGGAAGGTCAATTGGGCTGGCATTTCCTGTCCATTTCAAAGCGACATTTGGCCACAAGCCGTAATGCGTCATCCGAGAAAGTTTTGGCGCTGCTGTGTAAAACACAATTAGTAATTGCTTTGATTTCCTGTCTGAGGAGGAACGTGTTCGATTTTGCGCACCTGGGAAATGGTAGTATGTAAATCGCATGTCCGACCACCGCTGGCTACATGTGCCCACTTCCATTTTAGATCACTCGAACAAGCGCCTTGAATTGAGTCACACAGATTGCACAATGGGAAGAGTGATCTGACCGAAGCAGGCAGACGTACACAGGAACCACATGCTCTGATCCGTAAACAAAAACAAAAATTGTAATAATTAATTTATATAATTTTTTAAATAATAATAAGCTTAATTTATTTACATTTTTCTTTGCCATTCGTTGGTAGTAACCAGTTTAAACATTATAATAATGGGTTAAGGAAGATTTATTAGATACATATATGTACATATAAGATAAAAAATTGCTAGAGATTTAAAATTTCTTAAAACGACGTCTAAAAGTATGCAATAAAATTGTTTGATTTGAAATTAATGTTTTGTACCCATTTTACCTAAAAATACACATCTGCTTTTTGGTGGAACTTAACTTTTATTGATATAATTTTTGAATACATCCAAATTTAATTTGATTTACTTTATTTTATTGTGGAAGCCTTGATAATTATGTTTTTGCTTTTCTTATGCCCAAAATGTCACTGCAGAATTGTTCAAGTGCAGGCACAGGAACCAAGTGTTTTGAACGCACGCATATAAATAAATAACTTTCGCCATATCGGCCAGACGTCCGTGCTCTCCCGCCCACACATTTAATACAACATTATACATATGTATGTACCCGTACCCCCATTCGTACATTATGCTTTCGGCCATCGCCAGACGACACTTGTCGTTCTCCATAATTGATTTCTCACGAGCTTGCACCCGGCAATTCGAAATCGAGGCCTCTTCAGATACAGATACATTTACAGATACAAAATACCTATGCAGATACAGATATTGATACTACTGGATGCACTGTTGGATGGGGAAAACTGGCACTGATATGGTTATCAGGCGAGAGTGTATGCATTCGCGGAGAAATGCAATAAACAAGATAGTGTCCCACTGAGTCACTGACATCAAAAGTTACTAACCTTCCTTACTTATGTTGTGCTGTCGCCGATCCATCCGTTCATTATCAGAGTGTTTTCCATTGGCAGGAAGCGGACCTCATGATTACTCCATTCGAATGGACGATCCTGACCATGGCCAGCGGGCAGTTTTTCTATATATTACGGCATGATACATGGACATTTCACTTAAAAGTTGCGCAAGCATTTCTATTGAGCCATGAGTAGTACCTTCGATTTGATAAGATATGATTTTCTTGGCGTACTAATATTTCCGTGCTCTTACGCACCCTTCTTGGGCTTAACCATGTGTCACTGCATTTATATTGGTGTCAACTGCAGAGCATACATAAAATACAGTATAATAAATAATAGTTTAACTTCCTCTTTACATAACTTATGACCAACACTTCCGATTCTCATACGCACCTTTTGTGGGCTTCTCACTAATTTAATTTCTGGTCGTACTTTTTTGTAGGTCAACTGCAAAGCAAAAATCGGTTTTGCATTCAATTTCGTGTTCAATTAGCACTTGAACCCAAGACCTCTCTCGGTATGGGTTCAGAAATCGCCGGCAAGCAGTTTTGGATATTTGTGTGGGTACAGTGCTTATCACTATTATAAGACTAGAATTTATAATCAGAAACCAAAGATAGAATAACATTTATAAGATCTTTGCTGAAACTAGCTTAATTACTATAATTAGTATATTATAAGGTTATTGGTTTATTTCCTAAAATTAATATAAAACATACTAATATAATATAAAATGACAAAAATGGTTAATGATAATTTTTATTATAATGTATGTACATATGTATCTTTCTACACAGCTTTCCTATTTAGTCTTATAATCGGTATTGTTACTCAGACCAAAAACTAAAAAAGTCTTAAAATAATATTTGAATGTCTTCTTTGAAAGTTTTTTTTAGTTTTTATTTTATGAAACGCAGTGTACGGAACGGAACGTATCTTAGGTTATTGGTTTATTCCTATCACACGCACGCTTCTTGGAATAGTCATCAATATACTACAAGATCAACTTGTATCTATTGTAAATTGGTTATGATTAAGTGATAATAAATTGAATTCATTGGGCACGATGATCATCCAAACAAAAGACGCTTCAACGTAACGTAACATATTAATTTTAAGCTTGATTGTAATAAAAATTTATCAATGGGTTTTTGGTTTTCCCAAAAGATTATTTCGTTGATAAACCGAGTATGATACAATCGAGTTTTACGGTGAGTAATCAACGGCCACTATTCGCTCGTGCGTAAATTGATTAGACGTTCATTCAACAATAAAATTGTAATACTACAATTTGGAATATAAAAATTTAAACATATGAAAATTGAAGGAAATATTATTTAATATTTCAAACCAGCGATGGGCACGAGATCTAACGGTTTGAGCAGCAGCTCGCTGAAAAAAAAAAA
>JAEIIJ010005236.1:0-10705 GCA_018904815.1 Drosophila ogumai
TTTAACTTCTTTTAATTAATTTAAAATTTAAATAAATTATTTTGAGTTTAAGAACATATTATTCTTAAAATTGTTCTTCTTATACTTTCCAAGTTCTAATTTCTTCAAATTTTATGTCAAAATAAAATAGTTTTTCTTACCTTATATATATTTTAAATTTATTCATATTACTTAAAATTGAAACAATTAAATTTAATGACTTATTTAAATAATAAATCTGATCTTAGGTCTGCAAAACTTTCTTCAAGCTTTTACTTTTTCGAATTTAATTCAAAATAAATTAGTTTTTTTTGCTTAAAATATATTTTTTTAATTTATTGTAACTATTTATTTATATTACTTAAAATAAAAACATTTAACCTTGCAGCGTTATTTAAAAAAAAAAAATGTTATCTAGGGTCTTAGGAAATTTCGCCAAGCTTTTATTTTGAATTTTATTACCTTTCTAGTAGAAACTGTATTTATTTTCTGCCTAAAATAAATCTTTAAATTAAAAACTTCTCTACGTTTTTTTTGGCTATTTATCACTTAATTTATTCATATTCTTAGGTTTGTAATAAGTTTCCCATTTCGTCGCCTGTACCTACATCTCATTGTGTTCTCGCAAATGGAATTGCTGGAAGTGCTCTTTGAAAGAGTCAATTTGTTAAGCAAACTCGGTGGTTAGGGAGCACTCTCTGTAGGACGTGCATGTTTATTAAACAATTTAAAAAGGAGCTGCACTCAAGGTGAGTACACTTGTAGGTGCCAGGTATGGAAATAGGACACGGAAACCCACTCCGTCGCCACTCCACAGTGCAACGCATCGCATAGCCTTAAGCAAATTATCGAGCACGCAAAATTGCTTTAGGAGAGAGTTGGCGATGGCGAATGGCACAAAAGCGGCTGCCAATTAGCGCTCTGGTTGGTTCCTTCTGTACTCTATAATGTGCTTAGTCAGGGAAGGACCTTTGGGCGGCGTTTGGGTGCACACAGGTGCGACAGGACACGTGCCGCACTCACACGTTGACAGTCACACGGTCCGCCAACATTTGTCGCTGAATTAACACTCGGCTACAATGGGAAAAATATTTTGTTATTATTTTTGGAAAGAATTCAATGGGTTATGATTTTTACAACTTTTTTTTAGGGGGTTTTAAAATTTATTTTAAGTAACAAACTTTTATGTAATTCTTTATTAAGTGCTTTAAATATATTTTATTGATTTTTTTTATAAAGTTCATTCTGAAAAATTTTGTTTTTAATAGCATATAAATTGAAAAATTTATGTATTTATAAATTTCTGTAAAATAAATTTGAAAAAATTGTCTTTGGGATTTTTTGTAACTTTTTAAATGTAATCCTTTTTGTTATATTATTATTATTATTAAATATTTTCCAATTTTTGTTATCAAAACATTCTTTAATATTTTTCCAAACAAATATTTTAATTTTCTCATATTAACCACCTCAACGATAATTACCTTACTTTTTTTTCCCAGTGCATTGTAGGGCCTGCAACATTGTTTTCTCGTCTATATTGTGGAAAAGTTGCCCCAAAACAGGACATGACACACTCACTCGCCCACTCACACCCAAACAAACACACACATGGGCGCACTTGGAATTGCAAATCAGTCGACTAATGTGTACATAATCAGTCATGTCCCAACATGTGAATTCCATTAGTGATACACGGCCATGCAAACAAACAAGCATTAATCAGGGCCAGGACGTGGGTGCGAACGAGAGGCACCTCAGTTAAGGAGGGACTAGGATCGGGATCAGAATCGGTAGCAGGACCATGGACTAGTCCTGTCAGCCATTCCACACTCTCTAGCTGTCTATTACAGCTGGCATGGCATGGCAGGCCCATCATCCCAGGGCATTCCGTATGCCAGACATGCCATATTCCATACATTCCATATTCCATATTCCATGCTTATGTTATTTATGCTTATTGTCTCGGGTCACCCACCAGGACGGATGGAAAAATATTGTTTCCCACTCGACTTACAAATTACGGCGGGAGCAGCGAGAGGAAGGCGCGTTCAGCAGCCGCAACCCACCTTGATTTATACTTACATTTCAGTGAGGGCACTGGAAAAATTAGTACATCTATGATTGTAATTGAAACAAGTAGGAAATACAAAAATTAAATATATTTATTTATAATTGGAGATTGCATTAGTAAACCAATTTATTTCCAGAAAGTATGGGCAAAGCACTAATTTTAAGTTAAACTTACATCAAGAAAAAATAATTTTACAAGAAATCGATAAGCTACATATTTTTCCCAATTTATTTTTGTTTGATTTCCTTATCGAAAACTACGTTAACTCACCTCCCCCTACCAGAAATCTTTTAAAATAATTGTAATAAATCTTCCAGTTAATCGATTTTTAATTAAATTTAGTTTTTAGTGTATGGCAAAGCGACGTTCGGTTAATACGCCATTCATTTGGTCGCGTTATACTTCATTAAAGCAGGAACCGAGGGTTGGAGTGTCGGAAGGATTCGGCGGAGTAGCCGGAGAGAGAGGGGAGGTTCGTATCCGTATCCGGCGCCTTGGCCGCAAAGTGCAGTCGGCAAAAATTATGCGGCTCGTTTGCTCCGCCTGGAAATGCGAATGCGATGGCGATGGCGATGACGATGAGGATGGCAATGGAAAAGGACGATGGCAAATAGCAAATGCAGTGCCAACTTCAACTGGCCTGGCCATTCGTTTATCCCTTTGTTCTCATTTATTTGCATGTCATTTGCTTCGCCCGGCATCTGTGCTGGCGTCCCTTTCGCTCACTCTGTCTGTGCCGTGTCTCATTTTCTTGTGCTTGTTCTTCTTCTCTCTGGATTTACCCGGTGCTTTTCCCAGTCTCTGCCCTGTACGGGTGCGGGTCTACGGGTCACGTTTGTCTGCCAGGATGCCAGTTACTTATGGCTGTTATGTGCATTATCAATATGCATTGTACGGCGCCTCATGCCGCTTTATATTTTGCCAGCGTTTTTCTCCTACTTTCGAGTGGGTATCACAAATTGGTTGTCCTGGTTGCAGGATGCAGACAGCAGACCAGTATCCTGGCATGCTCAATTATTTATGTATTTAGTTGTGCTTTTAATGCCACTTGCCGGTACTTGAGGCTGGTACAAAATGTGGCAAAATATGGTGAATAAATAGTAAAGATTAATGCCAGTCAAGTTGGTTGGGAGTTTGGTGCTTATTAAAAATATATTTTTGAAGTAAAAGCAAATAAATAGAATTATATTTTTATATTTATATAGTTTCATTCAAGAATATTGAAGAAACATTGTATTTCATCTTAAAAAAACATTCAAATAGAATTGTGGCTCATACGCAGTGTTGGCTTCCTAATCAAATATATGTATTTTTTTTAAGTTTTAATGTATTTTTTGATAAATTCTTTGGAAAAAATTTTATTTATTTTTTTTATGAATTCTTAGAATATTTTAAACTCATTTAGTTTGGTGCTTTGGCGCCACGTTGTCTTCTTATATGTATAATAATAAATACAAATTTCTTTTAGTTTGTTTCAATATTTATTTTGGTTATTTTATAAATTGTCATTATTTTCTTACGTAATTCTAACAATATATTTATATTTTTTTAAAGAATATGGTTAAATAAGTAAAAATACAAAGTGTTACATATTTATTATAAAAAAAAATCTATTTTAACTTACCTTATTATGATATAATTTTAATGTTATTATTACTTACTTTTTAATATATTTTTTAACCTTCTTTACTTAACTTTCCACGATCAGTCTCAAAAAAAAGAGTAATCCCCATTCGCTTTGGTCTCAAACTTTTCATTTTCTTTACTCGCATTGGATATTTTGCCTCTCTGTTATGCAGTTTTAATAACGAATTGCTTTTTTATGGTTTCCGGCTTATAGAGCAGCACAGAAATTGGCAAAAGAACGACGAAGTTGCCATAGAGCGCAGCATCAGCATCGCAAGAAGATTCTTAAATCATGTCTTGTTTTTTTTTTTGTTGTACTTTTTTCTTCGACTTTTTTCTTGTATTTATTTTTAAAGTTGGACCAGCAGCAGTAGCCTTAGTTAGTTTCTTTGTTAATACTGGATTGTTGTTGTTTGTATAGCGGAGCTGCTATTATTTTTGCTTGCGCTTTGTTAACCAAGTCAAGACTGCGCCAGCTGCAGCTTCCGTTGTCGCCACAGTTGCCATTGCCGTTGCCATTGCCGCCGCCTGCCATTTGTTCGCCGGTCGTAATTAGTGCCCAATGGCATAGGGCGCACATCCCCTAATGCTCGGCTCCATCCCCTTTGGCACTGGCTTCAAACCATTCTCTTAACTCCCTCTGTTGTTTTATGTACTGAAAAAATTCAAAGAGAAATTTGTAAAGTTTAGTTATAAGGTGGTTTTAAAGGTGTATTAAAGGTTTCTAAAATAGGTTAAGGTGCTTCAAATAAACTGTAAATATCCTTAAATATATTTAAAAATAAACTAATATTCTTCCAGTGCACTCTCTTTCTCTATGTAATCACTTTCTGTGTGTGTGTGAGCCAAGAACAAACCCCGATGAAGGTTTTCACAATTACTTTGGCTGGCAGCTATATCCTGGCCTTGGTCCGTTGTCCTTTTAACACACTCGTTACCCGGGACAGGCATTGAATTT
Source organism: Drosophila ogumai (assembly GCA_018904815.1). Lineage (NCBI taxonomy): Eukaryota > Metazoa > Arthropoda > Insecta > Diptera > Drosophilidae > Drosophila > Drosophila ogumai. The sequence goes on from JAEIIJ010005236.1 coordinate 4,638, forward strand.
CCCTTAATTAGAGAACCTCTGAGCTGGCCAAGATTAGTGATGAATTAGCTGGTGATCATTAACTAATCCAGCAAATTGGAGAACGAGGAGCGTGACTTCCTCTCCTGAGATTCCATAAATATTAAATAGCGGGGAAAAATCTCGCCCCACGTACCGGAAGACATATCAACTTTCTCGCCGGCTAATTGCCATTTACAACTTTTTCCACCCGTCTTAGCTGTTGGAAAACTTTTCAACTGCTCTGCTCGATTCCCATTGTGGCTGCCAATTCAGCGACTCGATTGCTGTTGGCTTTTGTGGCCATTGTTTGAGTTCACACAGTCCGATCATTAATTTCGCAATTAGCAGGCCAGCCACATGCCACGGCTCCTGCTCCAACTCCATCCTCAACCCAATAGCCAGCCTCTCTCCCAGGTTCCTTATCCCAATCCTGGACAAAAGTCTGGGCATAGCTTTAATTAATTTTGTGCAGCAGCTACAAGTGCACAAGGGGAAGAGATTGGCTTGGAATAATAATAGTAATATATTTAGGACTAAGAATTAATTATTATTAATTAATTAATTAATATTTTAATATCTTATTTCATTTATTTAGGCATGTAGTTCTTCAGAAAATAATTTGTTTACCGAAAAAAGTCAACAATAAAATATTTTATTTTTAATTTACAGAAAACGAATGGTGTTGCCATTAATAAAAATATTAAAATTTTAAAACTAGAATCAATTTTTAAAGTCCTTTTTACATTTTTCTAGACAATATATTCTTCGAAAAATATTTTTTTGTTATTTTCGGCTGCAAGGATTATCAAAATTATATAATTAAAATATTTATTTTCAAAAAAAAAAATAAAGCGTACGGTATTGTAAGTTATGGACAATTTTATTGTTAATTATCTTAGTTTTTACAACACTTTCTCCCAGTGTCCTTGTGCCATTGCTTTCTTTTATTCTTTTCCTCCAACATTTTCTAATGCCCGAAAATTGTCTGAGGAAACCTGTCAAAAGAATCGACAGCTGTTGCCCCAGCCAAGTGCATTCCATTCTCACTCTCATTTACTTTCCCTGCTGATTTTTGCTGACTAACTTTTGGCCCCGGCAGCAGCAGAAAATCTATCTATCTATCCATCTATCTATGAAATGTGCAGAATTTAAATTCGTGTAGACCCAATATTTTATTTATACTCACATACAAGCAGCGGGTGGAGGCGATCCAGCTGTGTGCACTGCTAGCTTTGCATTTTCCCTGGCATTTGCTTTTAGTGGCAACAGCAAGGAGCTACATACCATATATGCCAGCTACTATATAGACATATAGCTAGATATATCCTGGCGTCATGGGCGTCGCGTGTTAGTTACGTGAGGCCAAAGCGAAATTTTCTGCTGACGCCGCGTTGTCAACTTTCACTTCACCTGCAGCTGCGGCAACAGATTCCTTTCCCACTCCTTTTCGCTCCCTTGCCGCTTTACATTGAAAATAATTTTTGGAAAATTTTATTTTTACAGATTAGAGGTTGAGAAACTAGTAAAGAAATGGATGAAAGATTTATTAAAAGCTATAGAGCTCAAGAACCTACAGGACTATATTTGCCTTTAAAGACAGTTTTTAAAAATTGAATTTGTATAATAATAAATTTTTTAACAGTTTTTTTATAGCTGAATATCTTCAATTTTTCATTCAGGTCTTATTTATAGGTCTACATATTTTTTGTAATCATTAAAACTAAGAAACATATATAGAAATGAGATATAATCAATATAAACTTATCAAGAAATAACATTTTATATAAAAATTTGCTATTACCAGAAACCATTTTAACTTTACAAAATCCCTGAAAATATATTTAAAATGTTTAAAAAATAAACATTGATTCTCCAGGTGCATCTGCCTATATATACATCCGATTTGCTATCCTTGTCGGCATCGTGCATTAGCAGCAAATAGTCAAATAACGTTGATAACACTCATACGCCATGCGGTCCCTCGTTTTCAACTTTAACGTGAATTATGTGCCTTGGTGAAAAGTTTCAGTTCGTCTTTCTATTTTTTTGTTGTACCATTTTCCCCTCGTTTTGTGTGTGTGCTGGGGGAAAAAGTTTTTCCTTATTTCGCTGCTTTTTGCCGTTGATGTAATGAAATTTGTTGAATTGTTAGGATGCCCTCAGAAAAACCATTAAAGCGTATTCGTTGCGTCGATAAAGTTTCGGCTGAAAGAGCATTTCACAGATTGATTGGCATCAGAGTTGGGCAGTCTCTGCTCCAAGGATACTCACCCTCCTCTCCCGAAAAAAAAACAAGAAAAACCCCAGCTAATGTTGGCCAAATTTGCGGAGCGTGTGTAAGACAATAAAAGTAATTGAGTGCGTGGCGCGTTGTTACCGAGTTTTTGCCACTGGGTACTTTCTTTTTTTTTTCCCCCATTTTCTGCCTCTGCCTGTTGTTATTGTCAATGTAGTGTAAATTGTGTGTGTGTGTGTCTGTGAGTGAGTGTGTTTCGGGGCGACACTTTGTAAGGCGGGAAAATTGCCAGCGATGGGCGTTTGCAGATTGGGCCTCAGATTGGCCCAAGCCATTACCGTGAGCGACTCCTTGATTCGCCAGGATCCCAAGCAGTCCGTCCTACCTTCCTGATGTGTGTGTGCCTTGTCCGGACAATGGCGATGGCGATGACGATGACGATTACACTGGCTATTTGTTCAGGAAGGACGAAGGAAAGGGACTGTAATTCTGATTATCTTTTCGGCGAGGGTCAAGTGCGGAATGAAACTTTAATTCCAGGAATTCCAGGTGTAGTTTTACGCAGAAATAGAGAAAGGAAAAGCAGGACTGCCTTGCTGAAAATCTGATTTTTCTTGCATTATCTCGTATTTTACTATATTATTTTTGTTAATTCTTTTGTATTATTTTCTTCGTATTTAGCTTTATTTTCCTTTATATTTTCTGCATTTTGCTTTATTATTTCCGTATTTTCCTGTATCTTGCTTTACTTGGTTTTATTCTATTCGCACGCAAATCCTTTGTAAGTGCTTCGCAGGATCATTAAACTGCTCACAATTGCGTGCCAAGGCACACTTAAAAACGAGTGCTAATTCTTGTCATTAAGGTGCTTATGTTTATGAAAATTTATAAAAGTTGTTAGAATCAGGTCAAGAGTAAATAATAAAAATAAGTAGTTTAAAAGAAAGATAAAGAGATCAATTTCATTGCATATAAAGGTAATAAAAACGCAAAGAATAATTTAAATATAATTTTTAATATTATCTCCTGAAGTGACAATAAGAAAATAAATGTTTTATAATTTTGCAAATATAAAAAAGTAAGAGACGGCTGTAAGATTATTGAATATATTTCTTTTCATAAGGCAATTAAAATATAAAGGTCCATTTAAAAATCTTTTAAATATTTTACACCAAAAATTGTCTATTAAAATATTACCTAAAATTATAAATAGTTACTAAAAGTAATAGAACTCAATGAATATATTTTCTTTTACTAAGTTACAAACTATATAACTATATATTGAAATATCTTTAAAATAATTTAACCGAAATTTATTTATTAAAATATTACTTTCAATATTTTCAACAAAACCCTTTCTTGAGTTTCTTAAACTTTAACAGCAGTATACAATTTTCCCCAAGTGCTTTTCAACCTCTTTGCCGAAACCATCATCATCATCATCTCCTCCATTTTCAGTTGTCATTTCCTCTCCTTTTGCGCTATTTATTTTTGCCGCTTCAACAAACAAAACCCACTGCGTACACCGCGCCTCTCCACAATTCATTCATAATTTGCATAACCAAGTAGCGTCCAGAGTCGGCAAAGCGGATTGCCATCTATAAGCCCGGAACCCCATCCCAAAAAATGTGCACCCGTTTCATAACTTAATTTTAATTGAATTATGTAAATCACATGCTAAAAATTAGCAGGCGCAAACTATTTTTTAACGATGCTTTGTTCGCTTTTAATTAAAAGGCGACTGCAAATTAAATTTAATGAGAGGCGGACCTCCGTCCTGCGGCCAAAGTTCTGCATGTCCTCCCCTGGGAGTATTTACATGGCCGGATGGCTGGCTGACTGGGCTAACTGGCTGGTTGGGACGACGATTTATCATCGTTATTTGGGCCAAGATTAGCTCGAGCTGAACCTGGGAACTGACTGGAATCTGACCCCCGGTCCAATCTGCACTTGCAAATGATGTTCCGTGTCCGTGTCCGTGTCCCTGTCCCTGGGCCCTTTGGAAATTATGCAATAATCTATGGCAATGCATTGGAAACTGTTGCCAATGGCAGCGTTGACCGTAGGAAGTTGGTCAAAAGGAGCCGAGGCACAACAACAAGGCAACATCATCGGGAACTACAATGCCAGAGACTACAGGGGAGTGTCCTTTGAGGAGAACTAATAGGAATTAATTTAAAGTTAAATAAATCTGGGTGGAAGCTCGACTTTTTGCAGGTTGAAATTAATATATTTAAATTGAAATATATATATTTAATATATTTTTAGCTGAAAGTTTTTGGAGTAAAAGTTCATTTAAATGTTAAGAATCGTAATTTTTTAATAACTATTCCTTTTAGGTTTCAAAAAAATATGTTTCTTGACATTTAAGAACAGTTTTACTTAAAAAATTATTTAAAAATCTAAGGTAATGATTGCTAAATAAAAATAAAGTTAATTTAAATAATTAATATTATGTTTTTTTTATAGCCCAAAGAGTTTTTTTTTCAATGTGGAAATTATTTATTATTTATCCAAAATCCAATTAAAGATATTTCCTACTACATTACCGCAGTTTTTACTTTTGTAAATTAAAAAATTTGAAATACATAAAAATTCTTACAAGTTGCTCGAGATTATAGCTAATTCTGTGTGTAAAAATTATACAGATTCGTATTTAGTTGGGATGAATTATTTCAATTTAACCTTCTTCCTGTAAAAAATAACTAAGTAAATAATAAATAATATAGCATGTAAGGAAGACCTAAAATTTGTTCAATCAAATTTCTAAATGAATAACTTTTTCCCTTACAGAGGTCCCCCTGTACCAAGATAAATGCAGCGACATCCTGCTAAAATCTGCTGCATACGTTACGGCGCTCAGCGGTGTGTGTGTGTGTGCGTTAAGTTGGCCAAGTGTGCAAAGTGTGTTCATGTGTGTGTGTGTGTGCTGGTGCGGGTAAGTGTGTCTCCTTTGCCGTGACAATCCGTTTAAGCGCTTCAGTCACTCGACCGTGAAGTGGACTGTGCAGCTTATCCCCCCCGAGAAAAGCGCTTTCACGGGGCGGACAATGACCCGGGCTTTTAATTATAAATACGGACCCGGCATTTAGCACAAGTAAATGCGAAAGGCATGAAACTATTTGCCAGGATTTAAAAGTGCAATTTACAATTTATCTTTTAAACGGCATAAATTAATGTCGAAAAAAGGTGTTTATGTAACTAGATTAAGCTTTTTCAAAGCCCAAATTAATAGTCCATAAAATGGTTAGTGTTTGTGGACCTGCGGCTTTAATTATCTCTTTTTTCATGGAAAAACGGAAAAAGCTCTGTTTTTAATAATTAACTTTGTCTAGCTTTTTATGTGTTGCGGTCACAGTGTGTGTCCTAAACACAAGGCATCAGCTCACAGGTATAAATCAATTAAATCTTTTGAATTCAAATAAATTAAATTTTAACCACAAGCATGGCCAGTGTTAATCGCCTTAATGTGGCAAAAAATAAACAAAAGACAAATAACAAAAAACGAAAAGTGAAACACATTTTTACGACTTGTTAAACCAATTTAATTTGCATATCCGAATTTATTACAATTGCAGCAGGCAAATGTCTGGGCGTACATTATCCTTTAATCATTGCAATGTAGCAATTACATATCGAGGTATTAAATTATCCCAATTGAACCCGAACCTGAAAGGGTGACTCAATTTAGGGATGGGATAAAGTATAGCGAACTTCGATATATAAATCGATGTTGATATTTTATTTGAATTAAGTGCATTAAATTCCATTCGAAAGCGTTTTTATATTAGTTTTTATAAGGTTAACAAATCTGCATACTTAATTTTTGTTT
>JAEIIJ010005237.1:0-26281 GCA_018904815.1 Drosophila ogumai
AATAATAAGACTTCCTTCTTTTCTCTAGAAAGAGTATTTTCCCATTTTATTTGTTTTTACCTAAACCCACACAGATATGCATGTTTCGAATTTTATTTATTTTATTTTCCAGCCATGTTTTGCTGGCTAAACGCGATTTTACGCTCGAATCGAGGCGCAGTTAAATGGGCCAAGCGGCTTTTACCGCGGGGCGTGGCCAAAGGCAAAATCCAAATCGAAAACGAAAACGTAGCGAAACGAAACGAACATTGATAAAAATTTATGCGAGTTTTATCAAGTGTTTACGTGGCATGAAAATAAATAGAGCCCGGTGCATACAAAATCCTGAAAACCCGTCGCTACGTCATATTTCACGTTACCGTCTGTCAAATGAATTTTTAAAATATAAATTTAAATTTAAGAGGGCTTGTCAGTTGCCTGTCGGGCTTCCTCAAGCGTTGCTTATTGTTTTTAAATAAAAGCAGCTTATCAAATGCGACGAGAGAGTGTGTTCGAGTATTTAAAAGGCTCTGGGCTGGCACAGGAGCTTCAACTTGCCAACTTTGGCAGCCTGACAGACGCACAGTGGGCCGCACAGTGGGTGTGAGTGTGTGGGGCTACGCACGTGTGTACACACACTTTGAACTTGCGTTTAACTTTTTCTGAGCCTTCTCTCAAGGCGTCAATTAAATGCTTATTAAGCTTTAACCAAGCCTAAAAGCTGATGGCAGCACACCTTGCCTTGAAGGGAAACAGAAACTTTTTTAGGAAAGTGAGTTATGATGATTAGAGATGAGATGGTGAAGGGGAAAAAAATGATCATTTAAAGAAAATATTATTAAAATATATAATTGATCATTTTGAAATATTTTTTTTTAATGATTAATTTTAGTTAAACAGTATTTATTTAGGTTATAAAATGTATAAAATAATATAACTTTTAGGCCATCTTAATATTTTTTCAACCTCTTTTTCTCATCCTTCTCATATTATTATTTACCATCCCTAAAATAATTTGTTAAAACCCAATCAAAAGTATATAAGTCATAAATTCAGCAGCTATTTTAATTAATTTTCTAGGGCTGATCGTCAGGGTAATTAAAGCCAACAACCGTGCGCAGTTCCCAGTTCGTTTCTGGGGCAAAACCCATTTTTGCAGTCTTGCCAGGACGAAAGCGGTTCGTCCTGTTTGTTGTTTCACATGCTCGACTCCATTAACAATATGTTTTTCTTCGGCGGCGCACAGAGAGGCGCAGGCATGGCTCATTCCCAGACTTTTGGCCATGTCGCTTTAATTTCGCGCTGCTGCTCTTGCCGTGTTTGTGGTTTCCTGCAACGCCCAACGCTCCGAGGAGCTATAGCTAAAGCGACATGTGCCTAGCCTGGCTGCGAAGGGTCTCAAAAAATGTGTATTCGTTTGGAAAATTAAAAAAAAATTAAATGTGTTTATATTTACAACAGCTTTTTGCGGTAAGAGCTCCAGTCAGGCAGCCCAGTCTGTGCTTTCAGGCGCATAAAATATGCAAAAATAATTTTCAATAATTTATGTACGAACTTTAAAAATATATATTTAATATTGTATTGAAGATAATTTAAAAGGGAAGTATATTTTTTTTTAGTGAATTTTAGTAATAAATTGATTAGGAAACAATGTTGTTTTACGATCACTATTTAATTCACTTGACTTTAAAGTTATTTCAAAGAAAGTAGCTTGCCCTTTAAACCCCGATTTGTATCTGCAATTCATAAAACACTCTCAGAACATTGTAGGATCTAATTTTCTGGCTCAACACCCAATGGCCTTTGGGCTAATTTAAAGGCAGCATCAATGTCCTAGTCGTATGTGGAGATTTTCGTAGCCTGCAGCCATATTTACTGTTTGTCTGGAATGGAACGATTTGGGCTCTAGGCCGGAGCCAGACGACACCCGACATCGCAGGCTTAAGGAGATAAGTCTAGGACCACAGCCAGGCTCGATTTATGCAGGCCCCGGGGAGGAAATGGTAACTCTGTGCCGTTGCCAAAAGCTCCTTCCTGGCCTGGCCTTAAAGGCAGCTCCAAATTATATTTTGCTACTCCAGCCGCCTCTTTTCATTTAAATTTGGCTGCGTATTTTATTGCAAAATGCATTCCATGTCCCCACTTGGGGCTGCTTCATGGCTGCAATTACGCTCAAGTGCGTTTTGGCCATTTTTATTGCAATTGCAATTTTCATTTTGGTTTACGGCCAGACTTTTGGGCCCGGCTCAAACCAAAATAAGTATTTTTTTTTTGTCCCTGTCAAAAGCGGCTTGGTTAAGTGCAACCGAGTTTGGCTTAATGCGCTTCCAATATCGAAGAAAAAAGGATTGCCGAAGCATGTGAGTGTGTGTTAGCCAGAGTGTTTCGCTTGCCAAGTTCTTGATAAGACGGAACCACTCTTCGGAGGAAGCGATCCCCTCTCCCTGTGCTCGCTATGGCGAAGGAAGTGCGCCATGGTGGCCATAAATTTTTCGCCCTTTTTCTGCATAAATAGTACTTTTGTGCAGCTTTATGGCAGGCAAGGGGAAAGGCAGGACGCAGGACACTGGATCGAAATCAGGATGTGGCATTGCAGTTTGTAGCTACGGCCAAAGCCGAAATGCGCTTCAGGAAATTGCGTAACTCGACAGTTCAGAGAGAGTTTTGTGCGAAAACTTGACAAGGAATTGGGTTACGTTTGCAGGAGAGAAGAAAGGATATTTCTGGGACAAAATTAATAAAGCTTTAAAATTTATAAAAAATTAAAACAACTCATTTAAAGGTCATTGAACTTGAAAAGGCTTATAAAATACGCTATCTATTTAAATAATATAACCTTAAGCATAACAATTCACTTGAAATTCTTTTCAAACTTTTTTAAAAATTTCCCCTTGCAAAGCCAACTTTTTTTACTTAATAAGAAAAACCCCAGTTTCTTGCCAACATTCGTAAACCAGCTTTGTTTAATGTCTTTCCAACCAATATGTCAAAGAGTAAGAACACATTTAGGATGGTTTTTTGCTTCCAAAAACTTCCAAGACACATTTCTGTGTCCTACTTTCCCCCTTGTTTATTGACTAATCGTTTCTTTTTACCAACTTGGCAGCAGCTTACGAAAGCCAGATGACACAGCCATCATAAAGTTTCGGAAACTGTGTAATTTGGCCAATACTCGAAACTCTAATTGCCTTTTCTTTTCAGTCTTTTTTTGTTTGTTTGTTATGAAACGAGCATACATGTATGCACTTTTAATTAGAGCTATTTTCCGACGTTTCATTAAACAAAAAGAAGAAGGGAGAGGCAGCTGAAAAATTGTCAACGCATTTTGTTGTTAGTGTAGGCAATGTGCCAAGCATATGGCAAGTTAGCTCCCAAGTCCCAGGAGACACTAAAAAGTAAACTTTTAACTTTAGTAACTTTTAACGAAGACTGAGGGACGTGTGTATGTCTGTAGTTTGTTTAAACGGCAAAGGAGACTGTCAGAAGTTTGTTGTGAAAAATGTTTAGCTATTTTCTTTAGACTGATATGAAGCTTTTGTGATCAACTTAATTAAATTCATTAAGTAAACGCACACGCATCTCGTATACGCCATGTTAGTTAATGTCTCGCAGGAAAAGTTTGGGGAAAAACTACTTAAACAACCGATATATTAGTGGGATATTAGCCAGGCATAAAACCGAAAGCGGCTAATTTAAATATCCTGCGGTTTTGACTGACAACCGCAACCCGGAACACCGGAAACAACAAAAAGCACAGCAGGAAATAATAAAAAGCAAGCAAAACAGCAGTTTCTACAGTCGACAACAACCGATGGCAATTTCTAATTAAAATACATAGTAGTTTGGAAAGTTTTCTCCCTCCGGAATTTCATCTTCTCCTCTTTTTTTTTTTTGCGATTTTTTGGGGGCGTAAAATCAATAGACGGCTTTTAATCAAATTCAACTTGAAGGAAAACGAGCTCGAGAAGGCCGAAAGAGGCAAAAACCTTGGCGCAATCAAAGCATTTGGCCACGCCCGTCTCCTAGATCGAAGTGGAAATTTCGTTAATAAAATGGCAGAGTTGCCAATAAAATTGCAACTTTCCTTAACGAAAGAAAAGTTTTGTTATTTTGGTTAGTTGATTTTCCCCCTTGGAATACGTAATTAAAGACCAATAATCCCGAAGATTATTCAATACTTTTACCCTAGAATAACAAATTAATTTTGAATACAAATTATTTCTTGGTTTGCCAATGGCCTGTGAATATTAAATAAATTTACAAAACATAACACACATGAACCATTAAGGAAGTTACACTCAATTGTGGCCAAAGTCTCGATAAATGTTACTTAATTGCATTGCAAGGCATGCAATTTGTTTCAAACATTCCAATTTATCTCTGCAAACTGTGAGAAATTTGACTGCCGTTTCCTTATTGAAGTTGCATAGTTTTAGGTTTGACAAATTGCCAGACGATTGATTTAATAGCTGGCTAAGAAGCCAAAACGGAAAGGGTTTTGGCCTGGCTCTGGCTTTTCAGAACGTGTCTGTAATTGGGGTCACGAAGAGCATATCAACGGAGGACATTGTCGGCCACGTCGCCATTTTGTCAGCAGCAACGTGGCGCGCATAAACTTCTGGACAAGTTATGCGTCTCCCGAGAATGTGCAACAATGCTCTAGCACTATAACAGAGTGAGCTACAGGGAGAAAAATAATCAATAAACAAGTTTTAGAGATATAACTTAGTATAAAAAAGGTTTAGGAAATGCCTGGAAGAAGTTTTAATGGATCATAGTGAGTTGTTGTATTTATAAATATTTTTTAAATTACTTAAACCAATAAAGATTCCATTTAAAAAATACCCGGGGTACTTACAAAAAAATGCAGCATAATATTTTTTGAATCATCTGAAGGCTAAGGACGTTTTCTTTCTGTGTAGCCATCGTCCATAGCCAAAAACCAAATCCTTAGTCGTTGTAATAAACTTTGTTTATAACGCGTCGCCGGCTGAACTTGTGCAAACATGCAAACCGTCGAGGGAAATGCATAGCTGAGAGAGAGATCGCCGAGCCCATGGAGGCGGAAACCCAGCGTTCAGTTGCCAAGGAAGCGGAAGTCGAATGCACTGCGTCCTATCACAAAACAGGGACGGGGACACGGACACCCTATACCCAACACCCAACACCCTCTGCGCTACATCACGAATATTCCCTTCGACTTTTGCAGGCGTTGAAATGAGGATTTTGTTGCTCTGGCGTTGCGCTTGTTTAACGCATTTTAACTTTGATTAACGACTGACGGCCTAGAATCGCATCGCAGGATGCCAGGATGCAGCTGAACCACTGGCATTGGTAACTGAGTTTACCCATTCACAGTCATTGCATTTTCGTTGAATTTGTACATCGTTTTCTACTTAAGCCTTATGGGTTTTATAGCGATTTGCGGTGGAAAATAAATCGACTCCTTAATAAATACAAATGTGACATTTACGAGCCACAAAAATCAATCCTCATTGATGAGTGAGGAAAGATACAGTGACTTTTTTCAATTGGCAGATTTATTACAAAATAAGTATAAAGAGAAATTTAAAAGGTTACCTTAAATATTAACGGATTTTTCAATAATAAAGAAACTAGTTCTCAATGTAAGGTGATATTTTTTGTGGCTATAAATCATTATAAAAGGTTTTTTAAACCATTCTTATAAAACTTTGATGAGGAATAATTCATTATAAAATCTCAATTACTAGTCAAAGAATTTTGAATCCCTGGGAATACCTTTAAAATTCACTATTTTACTTTCCCTTTTTCTTATCTAACAATAAGCGAAATTCTTTGAGTCTCTTGTCCATTATTTTCACTCAGCTCGTTGACCAGCCCAGACATTTCCATGGCCATTGAGGGGCGGAGCTTTACATGGGTTTGCCAACAGCTCGACTCTCCCGACTGTTTTCCGAGCAATTAATTTCATTATTTTTCATCTGGCTGCATAATTTCCATGAATGGCAAATCGAGACGCGCTTTTGCGAGCTATCAGCGGGATTCCCCGAGAATGAAGAAAGGCAAAACTGAAAAAAAAGGGAGAGAAAGCATGCTGGGAAAATTGTTAGCACTGATTTATTATTTATTGCTTTGCTCTGATTTATACCAGGCTTAAAGCCTTCACTCTTTTGTCCCGCTATTCCAGGGATTTTACTTTGCTCATATCTTTTTTTTAAATGTTTCAGTATCAAAACATGGAAACCGGGTCAGGCAATTAAATGATTTATGACATTATTTATTGTTATGCTGCTTTATATACGTCCCTAGAGGAGGCTGCACAATCAATATAAGCCTCTGGGCATTGCAATTCTGTTGTCATTTGTTCACACAGCGGATTTGCACATGAAACAGGCAACAAAAGCTGTTTAAATAACTAATAATTATCTTGTCGGCTTTGCCACAGAGACTGCCTCCCATCCATTCACTATTTATGCGCATAAGCCGCTTAGTTGAAATTAATTAACATTAACAGCCGCAGAAACAAGAGAGAGAGGATCTAAGCATCGTCTCGCGGCTTGTTTAAATATTTATTGTCCGCTGCCTCGTTTATTTTTAATGACATTGTAAGCCCAATTCAGTTATTTATTTATATATTGTATAATACGCACTTTTTATCGCCTTGTTTGTGGGAAAATGCAATAAACACTGTTTATGTACTGTTTTATATAATCTAATTTGACACGCTTTGTGCAAATATTTGTATTTCATTTGTATGGATTGTTAATTAAATAATCTCTTATTGCGTTTGTGTTTGACATTTGAGTTGAAAAAAACCCACTAATTGCATTATGGTGACAGCTGAACTGGCGAATGTAATAACCAACTAATTTCCATTAAGAAAAAACATTAATGCAACTTAAATATGAATCATTGTGTTTGCACAATTGTAAGTTATTAGCTTTTGCATAATCAAAACACAGCTCATAAAATCCATTTAATATTAAAAGCTTAAGATTTATGGAGGACCATTAATACCTAAAATAAATTAATTATAAAAGTGAGAAAATAGGGTTTTAAAAGAGCTAAAGATTTAAGGTAATTTGATGGCTTTTAATGTCTTGTATATTTAATGAAGAATAAGGCCAACGATAAACTAATTGATACATATGTATATGGTATTATTATTATTTTTTTTTATTATTATCATTCCTTATAAATCAAATTATAAAATGACGGGTAATTTTCCCATAGATTTTCAAACTTCCCCTGAACTTTTATCCCATCACCTCAACTCTCTCTTATTTTTCCCAACTCAACACTAAAAGTCCTTTCGAAGGGAATCTCGTGCTTTGTTTTCAAACTCAGCAATGTTCATATATTTTTTCCGCGAGAAGCACAAAGCATACTTGCCAGCCCTTCGTTCAATGGCAAACACGGGGCCAGCGATTCCGCACCGCCCGCAGTTCAGGAAAAAGAAAGGGCCAAAAAACCGAATGGAACAATAAGGATGTGCCCGCGGCGTTGCGATGCTCCGCTTAATCAGCAGCCCTGGCTGCGGCACATAACTCAGATATAGTACATACGGCAGAACAGAAAGCACCCCATGGTCCTTGCGGCAGCCACTCCAAAGGGGGATAGTGTTATCCTGGCAGGAGACAAAGGAGCTGGGAAACCCGCTGGTGCTGTTGCTGCTCTGCACTTTAATTTTAAAACAAATGCTGGTGAGCCCCACTCGAGATTCGTCAGTCAAGCGCATTAGAAAGAGATACAGGGCAATAGGAGGACAAGATGCACCCAGAAAAATTGGTTACAAAGTGGAGAAAGTTTGGATTAGTAGGAACTATGTACTAACCTGAAATTGAAATTGAATTCCATAAATACTCCTTTCAGAAAAACAAAAGCTAAAGAGCATATATCCCATATTTAATATAAAAAACCTGAAATTTAAATTTAATTATCTAAATACCCCCTTCAGCAAGGAAAATTTTCAATTTAATTTCTTAAATACTTAAATTCCAAAAAAGACACTGTCCCCTCAGTGAGCAGGACAGACTTTCGGGCAGCCAAGCGTGCTCTTATAACAGTTGCAATCAAATCTTAGAGCAACCGCAAGTGCACGCCACATACACATCCACTTGTCCAGCCACACACACACTCCGCACACTCCAAATACATCCACATTCGAGGAGCTGTCTCTCACAAAATTAACCACAACAACTTGCAGGGTTGCACACCCGCCTGCTGTGCGCCTGGACTTGGTATTACAGGCTGCCATCGCTGCGGTTTGTTAGGCAACTTATTAGATTATCAAGAGGGGACCCTCTTTCGATTTTCCGGAAAAGGGGGGATGCAACAGGCCGCCGCCCGGATGCATCCGGCTGACCACGTAGCTGTCCGACCACAAACAGCTGTCAGCCCTTTGATAAATATGATTAAACCAGCCATCCGCCGTCGTCACCCCTTTCCTTTTGACAAATTTAAAGTACATCAGTCTAATGACTTGCTGGCCGAGGGGCTGTCCCATTCGTGGCATGATGGATGGATGTATAAAACATCTCTTGTCCAGCAAATACATGACGAATGGCTTTGGCCACGGCTATCTCTATCTATGTATCTCTCGGTCCGCATGAGTATCTCTGAGTCTCTTTTTGTGGCGCAAAAAAGCATGCTATGAAATTTTATTTATGCCACTTTTGGGGCTGCTGCATGTCACATGTGCACAAAGAACCATTGTCGGTGGCGGGTCGCTCCACAGCAATGCATGTTGCCTAAAAGCGTTGATGGTTTAGTCAGCTGGGTATCCTGTACTTTTGTAAGATGTTACAAGGGATATTTATTAGTTATATATGTCACCGAATTTTTAATATTTTTTTAACTATTTAAAAACAATTTTAATTTGTGTTTAAGTTAGTATTTCGATAATAGAAGCTGCTTTTAAAACCATTCAGAAAAGTTAAATGAAATTAGATTAAGAAGTAGTATTTTTTATACATCTTTTACTTTAAATTATTTCTTTAATTCTCCCTTAAATCTCCCAATGATTTCACCCAGTTTCAAATAAATAACAGCCCACTACTTCCTTTAGAATTCCAAAGGCATTGCAATTTGACTTCCTCTTTAACCAAAATCCCATATGCAGAAAAATACGTTTCTAATTTGAAAGATGAATTAGATTTCCAGCATTCAGAGATTTGCAGCTTTGCAGTTCCGTTGTCCGTGTCCAGGGATCGGATCGGAGAACTATAAATTTCATTTGTCACAGCAAATCCCCAGAGCGGCTTACAATGAAGTTCATTTTGCAGGCAACGAGGCGGGGCGAGGCAGGATATTTTTACGTAGTTTGTGGCAGAGTCAAAAACACAGCATAATGCACGTCGCACATGCTGCACACACACACATTGTCTGGGCGAGACAGCTGACACAAAAGCCACAGAGAACAATTTAGATATTTTCTAAAGATTTAAGCGCTCTGGGAGAAGGGCAAAGGCTGTCGACAGTTTCGGTTACACAGGACAAAGCCTGGTCCTGGTCCTGGTCCTGTCTATTTGTTTGCCATTTAAATAAGCACACTTCCCCAGGAAGAACGAAGAAAACTAACAAAAAAAAAGGGGGGAAATATATGTACATGAAAAAACTAAAATACATTCATATTCATGCGACATTATTACTTATGCTTATTTGTTGTTTGTCTCCTGCAGGTACGTCATAGAGCGAGAGAGAGAGGTTACAGGCATCCCCTAAGTGGCTCACCTGGCATTTGCATATGTGTACCCCCAACTTGTATCTGTATCTGTTGCACTCGAGTGTCTTAAGTTCCGGGTAAGTGGGCACTCTTTTTTTTCTTCTCGGAATTCCAGCAAGTGCTACTGGGCTGCCTCGAGTGGCTGCCCCATGAAGTGTTTGTCGGGATGGAATGTATTTGGGTTCGCAGACGGATTCCTCACACAATTGTGACCTCAATTTGAGGCAAAGTTGCGGTGAATGTAGAGCGGAAGCTCAAAGGCGCCTTGAGTGCAAATTCATATGCTCCGAAATGTATGAATAAATTTCATTTTGCGGCCTTTAAGTTAAAGGAAAACGAAGTCAAAAGACAGGCACTCTAGAATGTAACAAAATATCTTTTTTAAATATTTATAAAGGTTTCTGGGTATACTTCCACTTTCTATTTGGTAGTTGAGCCTGGGAATTAATTTCTCTTTCCACTATCAGCTTTATTCCTTGGCTATACAAGAGCCAACCGCCAACGTAATTAACCCATTTTCCACGGATACTGCACCGTTGGCGAATGGCATGCCACTGTGGCGTCAGTGGCCACAAAGGAAAGCGCCAAAAATCCGCAAGCGGCGTGCAAAAATTTGCTTCGCTTTTAATGGCTCACATGTGCGACTGTGTGCGTTCATAAGAGCCTTAACTGACCGGCACACAAACACACACAAGCAAATACGCACTCGCACATCACAGACTCCCATAGGAAGGGAGTGAAAGGATCGCTTTAAAAAGCCATTTCGGTTTGCTTTACCCTCTATACTTTTTTTTTTATTATTTTTGCAAATCCTCACAGGACTCGGAATGGATGGCACATCGCTTAAAGTGGCCACAGAGCAGCAGGGGCTGGATTATAAAACACTTAAACGATTTTAAGCGCAATTATGCGGGCAAAAGCACGTAAACGCCCTTTGCATTTAATTTTTGCAGCACTGGCAAGGGGTTCGCTCATTAGGTTTTCAATTTAAAGGTAGTTTCTGCTAAATTAAATAAAGTATAAAAAAAAAGGCAGGTAGCTAGGTATATATAAGAGGCCCATGCCCGGGGCAGATAAACGGGAACAACAGAACCTGGAAACCTGGACAACAATTAGAGCGTCATTTCACCGGGGGATAGAAAAAAGTTTGCATTGCATTTATACTATGTACTCCTCGCTGGGATTCATTTACGGACAAAAAGCGTTGCCCCGGCGAGAACTAGTTCTGGTCAGCGTTTCTTGAACGACACGCCACCGGACGGAGAGTCCGGTAGTCCCTATTGTTGCCATAATAAACTTCCGGCTTTAAATTTCAATTGCCCTAGTATAGGTGGAAAGCAAAATGGCTGCCGGAATAGCTTCTTCTGACATTAATTAGCCCAAACATGTTGAAGCAGAGACCCCCTCCTTTGGCCAGAGATAATGGTAATGGCAACGGCAAAGTTTCGGCCATCTGCAGGTGCATAATGGTGGTCTGCCTTCCCTTCGCCTGGCAGAGTGTTTATTATGCAATTTAAACCATAAATAGAAGGGGCTGACGGCAGCGAACTGTAACTCCTTGGCTTAGCGAATGAAAAGTTACGATCTTAGGGCTCAGACTAAAACTAAGCTATTGCTTTTACTATAAAGTTACACAGGGTTGTATGATTTTTTAAACAATTTGGAAATTATCAGGACATAAGATAAGAATTCATAAGGATGTGTTTTGATTGGTATTGCTGGGCCAGATCCAGCGCGAGAGCCAATTTCTTTTCGGGGGGGCCTTCTTGACCCTGACTTTTCGGCCTCTTTTTAGGGAAATTTTGTTCCTTTTGGGTTGAGGCTTTGGCTTTTTAGAATTAGTTTTGCATTTCAGGATTGATTTTGCTCTTGGTAACGGAGGTAAAAGGATCTTACGGCTTGTGCCTGGCGGTTGAAAATGCCTGGGAAACTTACTGCGGGAGTAATCCTTGTTGAGAGTTACGTACTGCACCTTGGGCTTAGCGGGCATTGTGGCATGAAGTGAATCAGAAATCCTGTTTTGTGGGATATGTATAGACGATTCTGCCTTGCAGCTTAGGTTTCCGGCTATTTGGCTTTTTACTTCCTTCGGCACTAAGTCTCGGTCAGCCGGATATGGATTATGACTCAGGCATATATTTGCGGTTTTAGGTGCCTCCTCTTTTAAAGAATGCCAACTAACTTGGTTTCCATTTTGATCTCTTGGCAGGACCTCCTCGACAGCGGGATATGGTTTGTTTTGATGTTTATTACGATTCAGATCCTTCTCGATCCGAGTCTTCTTCAAGGCCACGGTTTTTTTCTTCAAAGCCTTCTCCATGGGCTTCGATTTCTTTATCAGAGTCCTGGTTGTCTTTTTCTTCAAGTTTATCTTGTGCTTTTTGGAACTACTATTTCTGGGATCTTTTGCCTGTGTCTCCCTTTTCTTACTTTCCCTCGGCATCATGACACTGTTTATCCTCCATGTATCTATTGGTTCAACGCAGAGTCCTGACACCAGATTTTCAGCTGGCCTGCTCTCCTGGGAAGAGCTGACACTCGAGATGCCGCAATCAATCAAATAATTTTCCATATTCATAATATTTAATTGAAAATTTGGAGTTTTTTTTTTGACCAAAATTATTAAAATGTAAATTTATGAAAAATTGAAGTATCAACACTAGGACTGTCTAGTCGGAAAGTCTGTTTAAATTAATCTGAAATAATGACAGAGAAAGCAAATGCAGAGGCGTTTTTTGAAGTAAAATTATAAGCAAGTAAGACAAATTTTTAAGTATTTATCTGTCTTTGGGGTTTTTTCTTAATTTGACGAGGATTTTGCACGGCAATTTATTGCATGTCCTTTCCCCGGTTTACGACCGCCGCTAAAGTTTATATAATGGCGGCGACTTCACACTTTCCTTGGCTGAACTTTGTCCACCGCAGACAACGACGACGACGACGACACAGTTGTTGTGTCTGTGGAACTTTTTGTGCAAATAAAGAGCCGCCATTGCTTGCTATTTGCACTTGCTTCTGGCACTAAATATTTCAAACAAAAAGCAAACAATAACAACGAATGTCTGGCGGAAGGAAGTTCAACTTAAATAACGGATATTGGCTTAAATAAACAATGGCGTTCGACCTGGCTCCCTAGCTCCCTTTCTCGTGTGCTCTATATGTATGTGTGTGAATCGAAAAGCGGAAGTCGCCTGCCCGCCATTTTGTGGGTTTTTGGCGCAAAGTTAACCCTGCTGGAATTATTGCAGCCTAATGTGCAACAGCTGTGTATTCTGGAAACTTCTTCTGCAGCCTTAATTGCTTGTTAATTAGCATAGTTTCAAATGGCTGAAATTGGACTCTTGATTGGGCCTTGGAAACAGAGCGAAAAAAATCAAAAATTGTGTCTGCCGTTGGGCGACGTGTGTCCCTGCCTGTGACATGCCATTGATGGAATTTAACAACTGTGCAAATATTTGATATTTGGATGAAGGTTCACTGCATGTCTGCCTGCCTTCAGTGGAAATTGGTCAGTGAGGTGTGTTAGTGCGAAAATTGACTGGATTTAGGGTGAATGTCTATATATATAGACAGGGAAAGGGACACAGACGTAGCAGTCAGTTGACCCGAAATCAGTGTGAAGCATTTAATCTCTGCCTAGCAGTTAAATTGTTAGAAATATTAGCAACTTTTTATAGCCCAACACCCACTTAACAAGCTGCCGCCTATTATTTTTAGGTATGTTTAGCTCAACAAACACCAAAACACAACTTAAAAGTTGCTTCTTAGCTGAAAAGCTGCTTATAAAGTAATTCCGTTCTCACTTCCACCGTGAGCAGCAAGTCACAGAGCATTCAAATTATTTTTAAACCCAACGACAGCAGCAGCGACAACATTTGCACAGCAGGGAAAAAATACAAAAAAAAAAAGAACAGAAAATAAAACAAGTTAAACAAAAACTAAGCAAGGCTGTGAGAGAGGTCCTGCTGCTGCTGCTGCTGGAAGAAGGAAATGGTTAGGTGCCCAACCGACGCTAAAAGGATAAGCGCATTAAGGCATTTACTTTGCAATTGCAATGCGAATCTGTCCGGGAATCGTGGCACTAATACGTATATCCGGCGAACCAAGGGCTATCGAGAGTCGATGGCAGGGAAGGAGGACTGCACTAGGACACACTAACAAGGACATGTACGTGTAAGAGCTCTCTGGCAAAGCCCGTTGTTGTGCCGACACAAAAGCGCAACAAACAAGCAACAGTCCCCCAGCCTGCGGGCTCCTGTAGGGCGGCAACTGCATCCACGAGGACAAAGGACAAGGCAACAAAGCAAAGGACGAGCACATTGCACTTTGGACCCACTTAATCCTGGCCATTGTGTTAGCCTTATTATGACGCCTCCCCCCCGAAAAACATGCGAGAATTGTCCTGGCCGGTAACGGCAACCAGCCTAAACACCCAGAGAAAAATTGTTATTAAAAGGATCCTTTTTATATGGATAGATTCTGTATATAGATCGAACGATTTTTCCTTTATAAAACTATAAAAAATATCAACATATATTCTCACATTTTCGCTTTGCTTTAATTAGAGGACTGCACATCCTTAAATATTTTCTAAGAGTGCAAAAAAGCTGGCAAAGCCTTGACGACAGTTTTATGCTTTATCAGCAAAGAAAAACTTGTTTGTTTTTCCTACGCTTTGCCGGCTGTAATGAACGGCGCTGTCTGTCTATTGTCTGCCAAGGGAAAAAGAGGTCGGAAAATGGGGTGGAAAAAGGGAGAGAGGGAGGAGAAGGAGGTGGCCCGGTCCGTTTGCCGCCATTTCAGCCGCGTGTGTTAAGGTTACACTTTGTTTTCTGCCCGACCAGACGGCGCCAGTCGACCCCCAAATAATGCCCCACCATCAACCTCTTGGCATTGGCCATTTGCCGGGTAAAAACGGTCTTTCTTTTTTTTTTGGCAAACATCGGGAAATCGATAATATCGCTATGAAGTCATGATGCCAAAATTAAAACATATTTAAAGCTAAAAGGGCTTTGAATGCTGAGGGCTGAGATTGTGGCGTGATATTTATGCAATGAAAGGGTATTTTGCAAAGATTTTATTTCCAAGGCGAAATTGAAAATATCGAGAGAAGGGTTTGACGTTTCCATGGCATTATCAGGGCAAGAAATATGGCTTTTCAAATTTGTTTACCAACTGATGGACAAGATAAGCTTAAGCCTTTGAGTGATTTATGCATAAACTCGGGGTTACATTTTTATTTGAATACATTTAAATGGAGGTGCCTTGCATTAACAATCAAATTTAAAAAAATATATAAGTAAAAGATTAATAGAAGCCTTCGGAATTCAATAAAAAATATCAAGAGCTTAAAAAAATATATATAAATTGCAAATAATCATTTTAAGATGAATCCACACATTGAAGTTGCCTTTAAAATATTAAAAGTATAAAATAATTAACAATTATTATTGGTTAAAAGTTAATTATACTTGAAACATAATGACAAATGAGTTGATTTCTGTTGTTTATCAAATAAAAACGTTATTCATTTCCAATTCAATATAATCTCTTAATGCGAATTAAATCCCATTAAAAATAAAATAATAATCGAAGTTGCTCGTGTTGAATTACCTTTCATCAGAGTTAATTAAAATGTTTTTGTGTCTCTCAAACAATTCAAAGACATACCAAGCAGCGAATACTGATCATTGATGCGCGTAAATTGGCTCAAATGAAAACTAATTAAATTATAAACATTATGCGGATGGCTTTAATAAATGAGCTGCTCTCGCAGAACCAAACCGGACACTCAATCAATTTGCACAAACAAACAAAAACTAATTATGCTGTGGTGAATATTGAATGCTAATAAATCAATTCATTCCGGCTGCCTGGACAGACGCACATGGCCCAAGCTTAACTGTCTTTGGTGCGGGGAGGGCCACCTCAGTCCTCCTTAAAGCTTATTTTTCTAGGTCACGCTCGGAGCGCGCTATTTCTCCACATTTTTTGTGAGCTGCTTCCTATTTCGGCAGACAAATGGCGTCGCAGTTTCGTGGCGCCATCAGTTACTTGTCGTTGTTGCTGTCGGTGCGGTGGTGGGTGTGGTGGCTGCCACCGCTGCCACTTCCAGGATACCCAGCATCCCGGCATCCCGGCATCCCGGCATCCCGACATCCTGGAACCCCTCGCCGCTTGTCACTGCCAATTTTTACTGCAGCAATTCTTTCGCCGGCTTGGCTGGGGATAAATCCAGCGGCCGTTATCGGGTGTTATACTCCGCCGGGGGTCGCGACGCGAATGCCAGGACTGCCTCCAGGACGCGTATTGATTTCCCAGGCCAAAGCCGCTCCTTTTCAGGCATTAAAGTTGCTGCTGGCTGCCGGCACTGACACGGCTGGTTATAGTTATAGTTCTGTTTGCAGCTCTCGAATCCATCAACAGCTGTCAAATTGCTCGGGCCATTCATGGCTTTATGCGGGTCTGTCAAAGATTTAATGGCCACGATTTTTTACAGCTGCCGGGAGTCTCGAAATTGATACTTGAAATATGGAATTTTAAATTTTAATGGCACCTTGAAGAGATGAATTTTTGGAGGGACTTGGGAAAAGCAGTTTGGTAATTAAATTTGGGGAGGGAGAATATAAAATTACATTTTTACTTTAAGTTGAGTTTCAATTTCTTAGGGTGTTTACTTTTCAAACGCGACTTAATCTTTCTATATAATTAAGAGAATATTTTGTTAGATTTTTTTTATCTAGTTAAGAATTGGCAATTAAATTTATGAAGAGAAAATATGAAATAACATTTTTACTTCAAGTAAAGTGCCATATTTGAATTAATTTCTTAGGATGTTTACTCTTAAAGACTTTAAATAATATTGAAAGAATATTTTCTTAGATTTATTTGTTATAATAAAACCTCGTTTAAGCTTTCCTTCGGTTGTCTAAACCAATTCATTCTTATCAAAGTTTTCTCTTGTCCATTTGCTTGATTATATTTTATTTAAGCGAACAAATACGTGTGTGTGTGCTTATAGATTTTCCATTTGGTAATTGATTGGCATAATTTCCCCCGCCATGGAGCTGCTGTCTTTCACTTGGCCAACTCCTTTCAGTCCGTACAATTACCGCCAGCACTTGTCGTCGTCTCTATAGTTTCTAGTTTCCAGTTCTTCCCTTCAATTGACATCTAGAGCCCGGTTATTGATGGCTTTTATTGCACAATATACGTTTCATTTGTTGCGGATGCGGTGGCAGTGGCGGCTGTCGAGTGCCGAGATGCGTTGGAAAATCCTTTCATTTCGTGGCACATTGCCCCTGGCCAAGTGCTCGACGTCAATCACATTTCCTTTGTAATAAATCCGCTGGCACAGCAACGGCAGCGGCAACGGCATCAGCGGCAAGTCATGTTAAATTACGTGCAATTAAAATCTAATGCACACAGATACTACTGATGCTACAGATACTACCGATTTTCGCTGCACTGACGGATGGCTGGATTGATGCCATATTGGCTGCCGCGGGGCCAACGGTAATTAATAAGCTGCGACCGGGTTGGGTGCCACGGGTCGTATGCTTTATAGGCCACAGCTACAGCTGCAGCTCGGGCTAAACTATTTATGCGGCAATTGAGTTTTGCGAAACAAATTTTCAATTTGCAACGTGCCTAACTGGGCTTGCTCAGGGAACCAGGATACACACACAGGCAGGACCTCCTCTCGACCCACAAATTATAATGAGTTAATTTGACGCCAAGGGCTGGCAGTGGTTAGGCCAAACTGTGATGCCATCTTCTGTATCCCAAAAAGTGCTTTGAAAAAGCAATTTCAATTAGTGAGCCGAGTTCGTAAAACTGAAAATTTAATCACCAGCGAATGGCACTTCGGATCCATGCAAATGTCCTGGCAATGTCACACAAAAGCACACAATTAAGCCGGGCCAAAACCCGGGCTAAAATGCAGAACAGATGGCGTAACTAAAGCTGAACGAAAGCAAACTGAAACATCAAGTGGATAAGCGAAACTCATTTACCTCCAAATGTTAACCATAAACGTAACTATTTTGGCATCTCATTTGCGCTGTTTGTGCAGTGTCGAGTGTGTGTGTGCGTGTGTATGTGTGTGCGTGACAGGCGGCGACAAACGGGCGACGCAGGAGCAGCAATGGCGGCAATGTCAGTGAGACAACCGGAAATACCGAGGCAACTTCCGTGTCGTCGACGCCGGGAGTTGATCTATATGCGAGTGCCGTCTGTCATGAGTGCTACTTTCCATGCTGTTTTCCCCAGTTTTCACCAGTTTTCCCAAATTCTGTTCTCCTATTTTTGGAATAGAGGACTTTGTTTATGGGCTGCGTTTATTTGTCAGGAAGATTAGTCAGTTGGCCAGCAAAAGTCAGGGAACAGTGGTACCGAAAAGTGACTTAAATAAATAAAAGATATTTGATTTGGAGAATTATATAAACTTGCAATAAATAGAGGTTCCATTTCTTTAAGGAAATTGAATGTCAAATTAACAAAGTATAGATTTTTGTACAATATTTTAGCAAAAAATAAATGGTTTTATAAGCACTCTTAAGACATTAAATAGCTAAACGATTTCAATTAGAGTTTCCAGCACTTGTACTTTATAAATTAAATAAAATCTCAGTACTTCGAAATAAATATATTTAAGAAGTTAATATCAATCCAAAAGGCAAAAAGCCACATAAGGTCCTTGAAAAATCTTCAGATTGATATTGCTTTCCCACTCCCTGCCATATGCTTGATGACATTGGCAAATTGAACTTTAAAACGCTCTTCATGTGAGAATTATTAAGTGAATGAAGCAATTTTTGCTAGATTTATGCTTCAAGTCATTTTCATATGTCACAGAAAGAGAGCCAGAGCGAGTGGCAGATGCCAAGGACAAAGCGGATGCGACTTATATTACATTTAAGATGAAACACGTGCCCGACCAGCCATGTGGATATACATAGATGCTGCGAATGCGGATGCGGATGCTCCGAGCTGGAGGCGTGACTCTCCCAGGAGCTGCAGTTTTTGGCATGCAGCTCTCTGTCTGGCATATTGGTTGATTTATGTGGCAATAAGCAGATGCAACCTGCGCCGAAAAAGATGGCGGCAAGAGGACGTGCAGAGCGTAACTGATACGCAGCGATTAGCACTCACACACGCACACACTAGCTGTTTGTCAGGCGAACAGGAAACGGAAATGCAATTGGTTTGGTCTGCTCCAAAATTACGAGTGCAGTTTCTGCAGCTACTGGGATATTGATTTTCGGCACGGGCACCAAGAAAACTATAACTCATTGCAACACATGTTGGCTGGGGCAACTTTTCAGCCACAAACCTGCCGTTGTTGCCGCTGCCGCTGCCGTCCCCCTCGTTTGATGCCCCACGCCCCTGCGGCCTTGTCAATGTTTTCCTTTTTTTTTTTTGTATCTTTGGGTAACGGGGGTAACGGCCAACTTATCCATTCACCACAGCCCTTTGAACTTTTGCCTTGGCAAACGTAAACTTTAGTGGCAAAAACCGCATTCTGACATTTTGCCAAATTCGATGGTTTTTGGGGTTGGCCATGTTATATAAACAAACAGTTTGGTTGGAGCCTTAAACGGCTGCAAAAGGACTTTATTTTTTATAGAATGTTTAAAGTTTATAAGGAATTTATATTGAGGCTGGATAAATATTGAGTCATGACATTAAATACAGGCGAGGATTAAAACCAACAACTTCTAGAGGCAATGAGGGTCAAGAATATTGAGTAATTTAAGAAATTTTTAATGACAAGTAAAGGTGACTATTAGAAAATTAAAAAAAACCTTTTTAAAAGTTAAAGGTTTCCCGAATTAAGTCAAATTGAATCAATATTATTGACAAAACCATAACCCTTGCCCACAAATAATATCCAAAAATAAACAAGTAAATAAATATGCATTTATGGCCAAAAACGTTTTGGCAAAAGCAAAGTGTTTGAGTGGTATTTTTGCTGCTGGCAGAGCTCCAATGACCCCTGGCACGTTATTAGTTATCATAATATTTCGGGCCAAGACATTGGCATTTACTTAACGGCCAACAAACACACAGAAGTAAGCCTGCCCCGAGAGTTGAATAAATGATGAACTCGGGACCCGATTGAAATGTCAATGTTGGACATTTGGCTTTGAAGTTGACTAACAGCTAATAAATATTAAAGTTCCTAGCGGAGCAACAGAATGTCAATTGCTGAAACTGAGACAAAGGCGACGAGTGGGCACCAACCGTAAGCCGCTTAGGGAGGTCGACGGAGGAGCTGGTTCGTCAAGCACAACCATAACTATGTTGCAGCTGGTAATAATAGTCGGGCATAAAAAGGATTAGGCGGGACACATTGTTCCGGGCGGAGCCCTACGGTTCCAGGAAGTCGTAGTAAGGTAATAGACCGAGCAGGAACCCCACAAAGCACAGAGGGCTTACCCTCGGTTTTCGCTCGAAGGACCAACCAGAGGGTGGACATGAAAGTGGAGAGGCGGACGAAAGACTGACAGGACGACTGATGCGTGATGACAAATTCGCAGAAGTCAACAAAGTAGCTTGCTTTTCAAGAGGAATTATGTCCACACACAAAGTTGGTTGTAGTCAACGAAGTAATTAGGTTTTTGAGACAAAAGTTATCAGGAACAAAAGGTTAATTATATATTACGAAGATTTTTATAAATTAATTTGAAGTTTACTGAGCTTAAAAATATTATTGGGTAATGTATAAAAGATATTGTAAATATTTAATGGTTTATTTATAATTGATTTCGAATGGCAAAGGTCAAATGTTAGAAATTAGAAATTCCATTACATTTCTGAGTAAACTTTAATAATAATTTAAGATAAATATAAAAAGAAAAGTCCCTTGAAATTCATTATTTTCCCAAAATAGAGTTATACTTGTAAACCATTTATTAAAAAATACATCCCCTGTGGAACCCTTAACTACCAGGCTTATCTTCCCTTACAACGACACTGATTTGCCCCCAAGGTTAGAGTTCCCTAAATCTGGCTCCCGGAAAGGAGGATTCCAGCGGGTCAAGTGACCAGGTTTAAGGCTCAACCCCTTGGCGTTCAAAAGGAAAAGAAATTGTGCAATTGCCGGGAGCGGCCAAAAGGCAAACAGTAGACAAGGAGACAGAATAACCCCACAAAGTTGAAGCCAAGTGAAATGCGAAAGCTGATAGCGGCGTTAAAGGGTTAAGCCGACTTCCTCTTCTACTGATCCCCAAGCAAGTTCAAAGTTCACCAAACAGATGCATCTCCGACGAGGAACGTTGAATGCTCATCAACGCTGTGGGCTTAGCTTTGATTTACAGCTTCGCTTTGACTTCCGCCTGCTTAAAAGTGTTGTCCGAAATGTCCCAGAAGAGCTGCCAAGTTTTTGCGCCTTGATATGCCGACGATATGATGAGGCCTCGATGAGACAAAGGGGCCCTGACCTGACCACTTCCACTTGGCCATGCCGAGCACGTTCCTTGGTGGCCTGGCCTCTTTGATTAAAATTGATGTGCCCGGGGCTTTGTCCGAAAATTTCGCATGCCGTTTATAGTCAAACATAATTTGACCTAAGCCAAGGCATAAGCAAATGTGACAGGCTCCAGTCAGCCATAAAAGCCCTGCCAGCTCGCACGCCATCCGGCCCTCTCCCAACTCTCCGTTTCCTTTGCTCGCCACTGCTAGCCGGAAAGACACAGCCATAGACATACCATATAGCCATAGACCATGCCATACCAGGTCGTGCTCGAGTCGGTAATTGAATGAAATAGCAAAAACTCACGCACACAGGGAAATTTTCATTTAAATGCATGGCATATGTGGAAGGGGAGGCGGCTGGTGGCAAGCGGCAGCACGACTCCAAGAGGGGACATAAAAAAATTTAAAGCAGAAATAAAATTAAATCGAAATTAGCACAAGACTGCCAGGGCAGCAGGCCAGCAAATAAAAAAGGGTAAGAACAGTGGAATGAAGGCTGAAAAAAGGGTATAAAATAAAGGACTGTAGCAATACATTTATCTTCAAAAATAATGAATGTATTTTTAGTTTTACTGAACACTATCTTTAAGCATAATTATAAATATACAGTACACTCAATGTTCTTAAATTATTATTCATTTTACATAGTTAAGATAGTCCTAAAATTTCTTTCATATATTTAAATAATTTTTCAATAACAAAAACTCTGTGCAAATTAATATTTTTCTACCATTCCCCTAGCACACATGTTAATTATATTTATATTAATCTTACTTTGGTGAATTTACTTTTGAAATTCTTCAAAGTTTCCCATTTATTTCTCTAAATTCGATCCACGGTTCGCGCTTTTTTATGGCGCATAAAAGTTCGCACAACTGTCGCCGAGGCCACTAAACGTCATCATTGCAATGGATTAGCCTTAATGCGCGACCGTAATTTACCACTGCAGGCGTCCTGTAGGTTTCGCCCTCATTCTCGTCCTGATTCCCCGTCGCTGTTGTCGTTCTCGTAAAAAACTGCATCTGCATTGGGCCATAAAGTCGCGACAAGTCGCGCTGGCGGCTCATTTGCATGTAGCCAAGGCAACAGGATTGCAGTCCAAGTGCCTGTATCTGGCACACGGTCAAGGAAATGTCCTTTTCCTCCCGGCGTTGCCCGATTTTGAGCGTGAATTACTTTTTAGGACATTCTTGTGCTTAAAAAGCGGACCAACAAGGAGGAAAAGCAGAAGCCAGGACACTGGTGCCGCCACCCACAGGAGCAGCCAAGGACATCGAGGACAAACAACTTGCTGTTGGCTCGTCTGTTGACATTAGAAATTGAGCAACCAAAAATGTGTAAACAAGTTTGTTTGGCCGAAGTGTTACGCATTGGTCTTCTGGCCAACAGTCCTGGTGGCCTGGGTCCTGGTCCTTGGCAGTGTCCTTTTCCTGGTCCTGCTCCTCAGAGCTATCGATGTCGGTGTCGTTTTGGCTCTGCTGTCGACAGCTCTCAACGCCCGACACTTGGCCACAGTGTATGAGAAGTTTTGAAAAATTATTTTCGACACAAAACAAAATGGAGTTTCCTTTAACCGCTCCCCGGCTCCTAGCTTCGAGTATTTGCCAGAGACTGCTACAACATGGTTCAAATAAACTGGACAAATTGTTGGGCAGGAAGACGGCAATAAATCAGGACATGGTCAGTGACCAATTAGTAACCAAACCGCAAAAGTATGAAGCAAGTTATAAAAGCAATAGGAAAATTGGCAGAGGACTAGAAAAAAACCAATAAAAAAGGCAATCAATTTAAGAACAAAACTGATGGGAAGGAAAAATACTTTGTATTGTCTTTCCAACATATGGAAATTAGGAAAAACTCAACATAAATCTATAGCTAAAAGAAAAGCTGAGAAAAGGATTTTATAGAATTACTAGAAAGAACATAATGTGACTTTTCATGACTTTAAAATAAGAAAATATAAACTAGAAAATAGGAAAAGTTAAAGCTTTGGAAAGTAATATAATAAGTTTTATTTTTCATTAAACTACTTAAGTTTTATAGAAATTTAAAAGACATATTTTAAATTATAAACTTAAGTAGTTTATCTTTTATATTAGTTTTCAAAGCTTCTCTTCAACTATTCCTATTTCCTAGTTCTATTTACAAGGTAAGTCTCCCTTTTTTCACTCCAACTTCTCCATTTATGATGTCACAAACTTGGACTGTCAGAAGTAGGAATTGGCCCGAGAATGAACAATTTGCAGAAAGGCATCGAGCATTGCGAATTGTGTCAAGTTGATGTTATGCGAATGCCGGGATGGTAACTGCCAGCAAACTGCAATTAGAAGCAGCAACTTGTCGTCACAATGGCAGGCATCAGAGGAGCAATTTTCTGCCAACGTAGTTTCGCATCCATGTACATGCGCCATTTAGGCCAGCACACAAGGAGAAAGTTTCGGCCCAAACTGACTGCCAGGCTAACTGACTTGAAGCGAGATATGCGCACACCTTCTTTCTGGCCACAAAATGTTAGTTTAATAAGCTCTTTAATTTGCATGGAATTAACGCTTCGCAAGTCAAATATTTTGGCAGGCTATTTAATGTCCTGCCAAATGTCAATGGCCTTCAATATCACGCATACGCCACGTTTGCCAGGCAAATGCTTCAATTAGCAATTGCGGTGCACCGCACACGTTGTTTTGCCATAAACAAACAACACAGAACAGAGAGACATCATCATCACAGGATGTCTCGTGTTGTATCCAATGATTTATTTAAAATGTCAGCGCGTTGATTATTTCGCAAAACGGAAAGCTGTTTTTGGCAATTAGAGACACGCCCGAAGTGGATTCACAGGCTGCCATTGGGAGCCAACAATTGATTATGAATGCAGCCCCAATTGCAATTGTAATTGCAATTCAAATTCTATTTGGCCGATATGCATAGCTAAGCGGCAACGTAATGCTGCCATCACAACCGATCGCTAATTGAAAATGAAAATGCGAAAACACGGTTCTGCCTGGATAAATAAGTTCATGACAGACCGCTGGCGGGATAGATTTTGTGTGAAATGGCCAAAGGCACGGGGCCTCATTAATTTTGTGAAAACAGAAATAAAGGGAATTTACTAGTTGAAGGTTTGTTTTTGGGTATCATAACCCCTATAAAATCACACTTCATCGTAAGAGATAGTGCTTGGTAAAATAGTTTTTTATTTAATTCTTTCCTGAGTGCTTCTTCATGAATATAACAATCACTCTTCCACCTGCTATTATGTATTCTCTTTGCCCGATACAGAATCCCACATGTTGACACTGTAATTGGTCCCATTTGAGAGCTTTTCGCATTTGCATAGCAATTCAGCAAAGCAAGGCATCTGTTAATTAAAACTGTTCCAACAAAACCAACAAGTCTGAAATGCCTGATGCTTTGAAGTTTACTCCCGAAAATTCCCCAAAGTGTGAAAATTAAATTTGCCAATTTTCAGGCAGCACATGGTGGAGCTCAGTAGAAAAGTTTCCAAAAACGGAAATCCTTTTGGAATTGCCTTTAAGTTGTATTGCCTGAAATTATTGCATCGCTTCAATGGAATTATTTGGAATGGCAAATAGCACCTGGCACCTGGCACCCGGCACCTGTGCACCTGAAAACTTTCTGCTCTAACTTAACTTTTGGCAGCGATTTCAATTAGCCGTGTGCTTGTGCAATTTACATCGGGACATTTGCATAATCCAATCATCGGCAGGGAAACGAGGCGAAGCGAATCGAATCAAATAAAATGCAATTTGCACATAATTGCATTGACTTTTGTGTGTCGCAATTTATGGCAATTGAAATCGATTGGGAGCGGAACGTTGCTGATCGAACAAAAGGTTACAGCCATTGATCGATTGCCGGCCGGCATAATAAATTCCATTCACGCAGAAATCGCCCATCGTTGGCATTAGCTGGCAAACAATTCCAAGGACTCCTCCGCCTGGGCTTGGACTGCTGCGTCCTGACCGCATTTTGGCTTGGCGACTTGCTCTCGGCGTTCCTCGCATAATTTGTGCCTGTCATGTTGGCAGTTGATTAACAATTGTTAGCCAAAATATCAGCACGAGCTCAAGCGGTCAGGTGACTTGTGATTTATGTTGGCCGAAGTGGTCGTCCGAGAGCTCGTATCTATTGGTTGTATCTACTTTGTTTGCCCC
Source organism: Drosophila ogumai (assembly GCA_018904815.1). Lineage (NCBI taxonomy): Eukaryota > Metazoa > Arthropoda > Insecta > Diptera > Drosophilidae > Drosophila > Drosophila ogumai. The sequence goes on from JAEIIJ010005237.1 coordinate 25,339, forward strand.
CCCGTCACCGCCTTCATCATGTAGGCCTGCACAAGTGGCAGAGACTATGGATGTACGCATATTTAGAGAAAAGGTGCCACACGATATATCGCAGGAAAGACTATAGAAATATTACAAGTGAATTGTAAAGATAAAATATAAATTTAACTAATATATGCATATTCAAAATAAAATATCCATACAATACCTAATTATAAATATTTCGGAAGTAAGCAAATAAGCTTTATCGAATACAAAATCAAAACAAAAAATCAAACATTGAAATATTTGAAGAAAAAGTATAGTAACGAAATAGCTATAGAATTTTTTGTTACTATCGATTTTATATAGATATTTTCTAGCTCATCCCTAGAACCCACAGAGCGGCTTGGCTTCTAATGGACCAAATTGCTGCCGTCCACAGTCCACCCACCTCATGTTGTGAATTGAATTTTCGCATTTTCGCCGCTCACCACACTGCTTGTTACCGCTGTGCCTTCTACGATATCAATCATACGCACTGTTTGCTGCAAAACGTTTAGCCATGAATCAGCCGAAAATGCTGAAGGCAGCAGAACAAAGCGCCGCCGGCCAGCATTTGCAGTAAACTAAATTGCTTTTACTGTAGCCTCTGCCACATGCATGTTAATAAATGTTCGCACCTCCCAGCACACACACACACACACACACACGAGCATTCATAAATGCATCATACAAGCAAGTATGTATGTAGTAGTTGCATGTCAAAAAGCACTTAGAGAGCAGGACTCCTGATGTTGCTGCTACTGCTGCAGCCAGAGTTGCTGTTGCTGTTGCTGTTTCTGTGGCAACTGCCGGCTCAAACATTTTGCGTACGCCACTCAGCAAGTAATTACATAACAACAAACCCAAAAGAGAAACAAATTTTGGGGTATTAAGGACGAGAAGATGCTCTATGGTTAAGGGAATAAATAATAATAATAAT